>APFE030243322.1:0-21953 GCA_000404065.3 Pinus taeda
CTCTCAAGAAAGGATGAGGATGTGGAAGCATTTCTTTGCACCATTTCTATTATCCAACCAGATTGGATAAACGAAGCAAGGGATGAATGGAAGAATGATCAAGAAGTGTGGGCACTCATTCAAAATTTGCAGCAAGATCCCAGTACATTTGCCACATTTAGCTGGAAAAATGATTTGTTATGGTACAAAGCTCAGTTATACCTATGTAAGAATTCCCAACTAAAACAAAATATTCTTAGGTAATTGCACATCTCTACCTTAGGAGGGTACTCAGGACTTCTAAAAAATTACCATAGGGTTAAGAAGGGGATTTTTTTGGATGGCCTTAAATTGGCTATTCAAAAGTTTGACCCGGAATGTTTGGTTTTCCAACAAAATAATGTTGAAACGGTTAAGAACCCAGGTCTATTACAACCATGATTCATTCGAAGCCAACGTTTGGAGGAGGTTTCAATGGATTTTATCATAGGTTTACCCAATTCTGAAGGAAAGAGTTTTATCGTGGTGGTAGTTGATAGACTTACCAAGTATGCAAAGTTTTGTTCATTATCTCATCCATTTAAAGCGAGTATAGTTTCTACTGCATTTATGGAAACAATTCAAAAGATACATGGAAACCCAAAGATTATTGTAAGTGAGAGAGGTCCCATTTTCACTGGAAATTTTTGGACATAATTATTTTCTTGTCTTACTACTCAGTTATCTCATAGCTCATATTATCATCTTCAATTTGATGGGAAAATAAGATAGTAAACAAATGTTTGGAAGGATATCTTCACTTCTTTGTATCTAATAAATAAACACAATGGCTCCAATGGTTGCCTCTGGATGAATGGTGGTACACTATAACAAATTACCCCCATTTATGGCCACTTTATGGATATCATCCACCATCCATCACATCATATTTAAAAATAAAATTATAAGGTTCAAGCAATCGAAGATCACATCGATAATTCAACGACAAGTTTCTCCAACT
This sequence comes from Pinus taeda, assembly GCA_000404065.3. NCBI lineage: Eukaryota > Viridiplantae > Streptophyta > Pinopsida > Pinales > Pinaceae > Pinus > Pinus taeda. The sequence continues at coordinate 980 of APFE030243322.1, forward strand.
CTTAAGGATAACCTCACCTTGGCCCAAAATAGAATGAAAAGAACAAGTAGATCAAAATCGCAGTGTTTTTGATGTAGGTGATTGGGTATTCCTACAACTACAACCATATAAAAAATGTCCCTCAAGCAAGCTAAAAAGGATAATAAATTATCACCAAAGTGTTATGGTCCATACAAGATGTTGAAAAAGATAGGTACTATGGCATACAAATTGGAGCTTCCTGTAGCTTCTCGAGTGCACCCAGTTTTCCATGTTTCATGTTTAAAGAGGGTTATAGGTGACAAGATTCCAGTTCAAACAATATTCTGAGAACTTGATGAAGAAGGAAAAATCATATTGGAACCTAAAGCAGTTAAAGAAACAAGAACTCAATAGCTACGAAATCGATCAATTTTAGTGTATCTCATCAGGTGGAAGAACTTACCTGTTGAAGACTCCACATGGGACGATGATAATTTTATACAAAAGCATCCAGAACTACTCAAGCATTGAGGAAAACACTATTTTGAAGGAGAGAGGCATGTTAGGTCACTATATACTAGTGATTCCCCCATTACTATTGTAATTGTATCCTTTTTTTTATTGTTGTTCCCCTATTGTCTCCATATTGTTATTATTGTGCCCCATAGAAGCCCACTATTGTTATTCTTGTGCCCTTATATTATTATTGTTAGGTCAAATTTCGTTATATTGTGACCCATTGTACTCCTATATATAGAAAGGAGTTTTTGTCATTTGTATCATCCAATAATTGTTCATTTGTGTAATGTAAAGGAGGTTTCCCCCTCGAAGAGGCTGAATTATAAGGCATTTATATCTCTTTTCTATCTTATTGTGAGTTGGTTTCATAACAAGTAGAATGCACAAACCAAAATCATAACTTTTCATAAGTAAAAAGATAAACTGGAACTAGGTTCTAAGGGAGATGCTAACTTGTAAACCTGGACCTTTATCTAGATGAAGATTTGATCTTTCAATTGTTTTGAATATAAATAAGCGCTCCCTTTTATAAATTTTATTTAAGATTGTATTATATAAAATTTCTTTTGTTAGGACATGTGATGTTCAAATAATTAGGGCTTTTTTCAATTAAAAGTGAACAAAAAAAATATGAAAAGAAATTATACAAAATCAAAAATAAATTATAAACTAAATGCATGGCTATGACGTATATTTTAAAATCATGAGAAGCTTATTAATTTTTTACATGTTAGAAGATATGTTGGGAAATATAATAGTAAACTTTAACTAAAATATTTATGTCATTTTATTCGCTTAGAGTATTCTTGATTCGTAATATTGTAAAAGATCAATTGTACCAAAAATTTCAAATCCAAATACCTAAATAATGTCAATTGAAAATTAGAAGGCTAAGTTAGGACTAGAAAATAAAATGTTTAACCAATGTTTTTCTAGGAAAGAAAATTTATAACCAAGAGACAGGAAGGTTAAAGAAATTATTCACTCATCAACATTCATGTTTAGCTTGAAATTGATGTAGATATTCATAATTTCTTTATTTGTTAAGATGAACTAGCGAAAAGTAACAAAAATGTATAAGAAACAAATTGAAGCAACAAAAAACACTATGTAATATACTTCTAAATCTATACTACAGTAGATGGAAATGACTAGTAGAAATCATAATGCCAACGTAGCCATTCATATAAATCCAAACTTGCAATCACATGTTCGTCACAAATTGTAAATAAAAATAGGGATAATAAAAAACTAAAAATATAAAAACCAAGAATATATAAACTTATATCCATCATGTGCATGATAAGAACATTATTATTTTTGGGAGATCTCACATAAAAAGAAATCCTTTAACCATGTTTCTATGCTATGTTATGAACCTTGCACCTTAAAAATGATAGTAAACCAATAATTACACTCCTCTTCAAGGGGGAAATCTCCTTTTACAATTACTACAATGTACAAGAAAATATTTTATGATTCTAATATTAGGTCTCATATTATATAAATAGGATATAAAGGGTGAAACTATAATGAAAAGGGACCATGAGGAGTTCTATCCCACATAACAATATAAAAATAGAAATGTAATCATTGAATAGCTAGGATTAGCAAGGGGTTTTAGGGTTTGCATGGGACTTATATAGGGCTACAAATTCCCTTCCGATTTAGAGAAGTGGTTTACTCAACAATTCACTATTAGTGAGTGCTTTTGTACGAACAACACGTCTTCCCATGTCACTTTCTCCACTGGTAGGTTTTAACATTTCAAGAAGTAGTAAATAATTTATTGATTTCTTAGTTACTGAATCCTTCTTTTTAATATTTGTTTGGGTTCTAGTGTTATTTTCCCTTCTTTGATAATCTTTGAAAAAATATTATGGATTGGGATCTTGTCACTAATTAACTTATTTAAACAACAAACATGAAAGACTCAATGTAGATGTGAATATGGAGGAAAATCCTATTCTTAAACCATACTTCCAATCTTATCCAACACCTTATAAGGTCCATAATACCTTAGTTCTAATTTATTGTCCTTATTAATTGCTTAAGGGACATCTATTTATATGGTTGTAGTCTCACAAATACCCCGTTTTCCACTTCAAATTCCCTTTCTCTGTGATGTTGATTTCCCTATTGTTTCATCCTATTTTTTGCCATAACCAAATTTTCCTTGAATAGTTTGAGAACCTTTTGTTGGTGCCATATCTGGTTCTCTAGTACTTGAGATTTTATAGTCCCTTTCAAGGTTTATGTGATGGATTGAGTATGATATCCTTGAAGTGCCTTAAATCATGGCATATGTTATGAGGTATGGAAGGATGTGTTGTACCACCATTCTGTCAAGGAAAATTATTAGACCCATTAATTTTATTTATCATATGCATATTAATGTAGATATCCTTCTAAACATTTATTCATAATTCCCATCATATTGAGGATGGTAATATGAGCTATGAGATAATTGAGTACCCAAACAAGAAAATACTTCAGTCTAAAAAATCTCACTGAAAATTGGATCTCTCTAAGTTATAATATCTTTGGTATTCCATATATGTTTTGAACTATTTCTGTGAATTATTTTGCCACTATACTTGCTTGAAAAGGCTGATAAAGGGATAAGAAATGGGAATCATTTTTCATTCAATCTACCACTGCCATAATGGAACTCTTTCCTTCAGACTTCAGTAAACCTACAATAAAATCCATTAAACCTTCTTCCAAATGTTGACTTGGTATGACTAATGGTGGAGGAAGCCCTATGGTGATGATTTTATCTCAATTACGTTTTTGGAATACCACACATTCCACCATAAAATTTTAACATGCATTTTAAGACCTTCCCAAAAACTAATATATCTACTGATCATCTGATGTGCTTTCAATATCCATGAACGTCCTCTTACAAGAGAAGTATCTAATTATGAAAGGACATTTTGTTTGATATAATAAATATTACATAAGTATAAGTTATCCCGATACATCATTTTTACACATAAATTTTCCCACTAAATTGGGGTCATCCTGTAGTTATTGAAATATATTGCATGTCTTCTCATCTTGTTCCCACTATCCTTATGTCACCCACCCAGTTAGATTGTGCAATGGAAATGGTGCATAGTAAACCATTTGTGTCTTCCTCTCTCCTTGATAGTGCATCTACCATAATATTTTGTTTTTCCTTTTTTCATATAATTTCAAACTAATAATACAACATATTTATGACCCATTTTTGTTTCTCTTCTCAAGATAGTATTTTCCCAATTAGTACTTCGTATTATCATATTTTGTTTTCTTCTTACTAAATACGAATGACATTTCTTAGTTGCATGCAGTATGGCCAACATTTATTTTTCATAGGTAGATCTAAATAAGTTTTTTCCTTCAAGTTCAATACTTTCAAAGGCAAGGGAATGTCCTCCTTACATAAAAACTTCACTGATTCCACAGCCTCAGGCATCACACTCCATAATGAACGTTTTGTGAAGTTAGGTATCACCAAGATGGGAGATATACAGATCCTCTTTAATATTTTCAAAAGATTTGGTCACTTCTTTAATGCAAGAAAATACTCCTTATTCAATATTTTTTTGGAAGTGTTATTACTTTCCCATACTCTTGAAAACCTTGTGCATCCTATCAATCCTAATAATCCTATAAGTTTCTTTAAAATATTGGAAATTTCTTATTTCATCATATCTTTGATTTTTTTAGTATCTAACTTAACACACTCATGTGATACAATATCACCAATATATTCCACTTTTGGAACCTCAAATGCATACTTCAAAGGATTTTCATATAGGCTTCTCTCTTCCAATGTTGTTAATAAATTGTTAAGATGTAGAACATGCTCTTTCCAAGGTTTGTTGTACATTGATATGTCATAAAACAATATTAAAACAATTTTTCTAAGGAAGAGTTTGAAAATAGAATTGATCAATCTTTAGAAAGGTGAAAGAAAATTTGTAAGTCCAAAATGGTACAACCAAGACCTCTTAATGACCTTCACATGCTCTAGAGGTTAGTTTTGGAATGTCTTCTTGCCTCATTATGATTTGATGATATCCATGCAATTCATCTAGTAATTCATCAATGACAGGAATAAGAAACTTAGCTTTGATTGTCATTTTTTTGAGCTATTTGTAACCTAGACACATACACTATGAACCATTATTTTTCATAACCATCACCATAGTGAAGAGAAATTGCTCTAGCTATGTTGAATTATTCTCATCTCTAACATTTTTTTAACCATACACTCTATCTCATGCTTCTCTGCATGTGGATATCTATAAGGGATAATGTTAGGTGGTACACTTCCAAGTTATAAATGAATACCATGGTCATGATCTCAGGTATGTGAAAGAGCATTGAGAATCTCCCTAAATACCTTAGAATGGTTTCTTACAACGTTTTGGAGATCTAATGGAGTAGAAGATATAAATGCTTGAAAATATAGTGAACAAATTTGTGCAATTACACCTTGTGTCCGATTTCTAGAAATTTTGTAATTCTATTAGTGCTTATCACTTTATTTAGATTCCCTTGGATACTTCTAAGCTCAAATTCCTTTCCTTTTGATAAATATCCTATGAAATGATCTTCAAAGTTGAGAGCCAATGTTTCCAATGATTATAACTATTGGACCCACAATACAATATAAGAACTACTCATTTAGATTTCTATCACAGGACAAAACAATGAATAATCCCCAATATTCATCTTAATAATATGGTTGTTCCCTAAATAATTTAAGGCACCTCCATTTGCAATCATTACTTCAACTTCTAGTGTTGGATATATAAAGCAACTAAGAAGCTTTTCTAATTTTTAATTGATGAAGTTATGGGTACTACTTGAATCAATCAATAGTATTACCATACTCTTTTTTATATATCCTTTATATTGAGGTTTTGTGGAGAACTGATGTCTGCCAATACATGATAAGGGATTGTTGTAGTCTCTTCTAGCTTTAAATATTATGAATTTTCCACTTCTTGATCTTCTTGATATTTATTGTCTACCCATAATAACTTTTTCTCACCATATTTACACCCCTTACTAGCCATCACAATTGAAACATAATTCCGTTTCTCTTACTTCATTCATTTTTTTAGGAGTTAGCATTGTTGGTTTAGAATATGGAGCATGTTTTTCCCTATAGTTATTGATGAAATTTTTCTACTGGCCATATTTTTACTTTCAAATTTCCTTTCCATAATCAAAGAATACTTTAGTGATTTAGGTTCAAATAGATTCACCTCATGTTGGATTGTTTCTTATAATGTTCCCAAAGAATTCGTCTAACAAATTATGTTATGAAATATTCTTTACTTTGAGACTGAGCATTTGGAATTGTTGTAACTAGAATTCTTTGTCACTGATTTACCAATTGATTTAAGAATGCATTTCTCTTAATATCCCCATAATGTGCTATGATTTTTTCTATAAAAAATGAGCAAGAGATAATACAATATTTTTTTTCCTTTCACAAAGAAATTGGTTCCATAGATGTTGGTGTTGTTCTAAAACCATGGATGCAATGTTTACCTCTTGTGAGGATGTCACTAAGTGTAGATCAAATGTATTTATCCATATTAAATATCCATTTCACCAAACCATTACCATCAATATTCTTCATATCAATCTATTGAATATAGTACTTTGCATATGAATTAAAGCCCTTACGATATGGATTTTCGATAGAAAATTCATGATTATGGTTATACAATTCATCATTTGTGCTCACCATTGTCATAACATACTCCCCATGTGAGATTGATTCTCAACATCATTCTTCTCCTTATGTTAATGATTTCTTTGTGTATCCACATAGCATTTAGGAAATATTTTAATAAATATTTTAATAAAATGTTTTATAATTCTTGTATTTTCATCCCCAATAGAGTTCGGTTTGTCTCTTCCTTGAAATTTTTCATTTCTTAATTATTTTCATTCATATTATTTTTCAATTTCTAAATTTTTTCTTGAGAGCCTAATAAATCCACCTTTTTCAACAATACTACCTCTTCATTCCATTAAATTTCCTCTCTAATTGAGATAGTCTAAATTACAAGTCTTCATTGTCTTCATAGGTCTAGGATGAGCCTTCAAGATATTTAATTAGTGTAGTATATTTCTTTGAAGGCATGGTGAAAAATAGTAATATCAATCCTATTTGTCACAAATTTGAATCATAAAATAAAGGGATCTCTTAATCAACAATTAGGTCACTTGTAAGTTATGTATTTTTAAAATCATATTTTGGAGAATATCTAAATGAATGAAGTTTTTTTTGATATATCTATAATATTAGAGTCATTCTACACCTAAAAAAATCATTTATAATACTTTGATACATTTTTCATGCAAATTTGTAGGTGTGACCATAATTTGATGTGCCATGTGGAAGTTATAGTAACATTTCCAAAAGTTGTTGATTTTGGTCTCTTACAATGAGTAAACTTGTATATTGTGTCATGTGCCCAAATATTCAAATATAATTATAAAATTTGTGCTTGAGTTACTTCTATGTCTATTAAAATCCTTGAATGTTTTACCCTTTGAAAACCCTTGGAAAAGGATATATAGAAAAAATACCAAGCTAACCTATTTAAATTTATCTTAGATTTTTCACAATCTCTAAATTCCACGGGGTATAACTATGAACGTATAGTATACTAAATTATGAAATTTGAATTTGATGTTATCAAATATTTCCACTTAATATATTCAAACTTTTAGTATCTAAAACTCTCATAGAAAACATTATTGTGAAAATTCCAAAAGGACCTGCTTGAAGTTGATTTTACGAGTATTGAAGAACCCAAAATTCCTTAGATAGTATATATGAACTTATATTAAAACAAGATATGAAAGTTGAACTAGACGTTCATTAAGAGTTTTCCAAAACATGGTCCAGGTTTCACATTCTAAAACATCCTAGAAGAGAAGCTATAGGGAAAATTTTAAACTAACATGTTTGAGATTTATTTTAGGAGCATTCGAAAATCCTAATATCTAAGGAGCATATTTCCAAAAGCATAGTGAACAAAGATATGAAATTTTGAAGAGATATTACCCAAGCTGCCCCCTTAATATTTTCCAAGTTTCACCATCTCAAACATCATAGAAAAATGGTTATAGTGAAAATGTAATGATGACCTATTTGAAGTAGAAAAACCCTAGGATCACGAGGTTTTATACCAAATGTTATGAACCTATCATCTTAAAAATAATATTAAACCAATAATGATGGTCTTCATTGAGGGGGTAAACCTCCTATTACAATGAATATAATGTACAATAAAAGATTTGATGATTCTAATTCTAGGTCTCCTTAGTATATATGTAGGAGACAAGGGTTATAATTATAATAAAATAAAACCATGACAAGTTCTAGCATACATGACAATATAAAAATAGAATTGTAATAAGTGAATATCTAGGACATATTGAGGGGTTTTACGGTTAACATGCTTCTTATATAAGGATTAAAATAATTCCATGATATATACAATGATTAGTATAAATAGTGAAAGAAAAATACACATGAGTGGTGTTCATGATCAGAATGATATCTAAAAATGTCGCGAGTAATACCTTTGAGAAGAATATTGAAATAATTGGTATGATTTAATATAGATATTGGAGCAAGGTAATGATAACCTTACGTAACCATTTGTTGGACGAAAGTGCCTCATTTTCTTGACAAATCTCCCTAGATTGGCTCTTCTAAATAACCAAATTGTGATCAAGTAATAAAATAAAATAGCGTGTCTAGTCTATATTCCACCATTTTACAAGTTACATTTTTCCTTGTGGGGTAGAAGCCATCAACATCATTTGTTTCATCAAATATTTTAATCTTAGCTATTTGATTACTAGTACAAAAAGATTCTTCCCTAATCATGCATGCATTTGAGTCAATATAAGACTACTTTTGTAATATGTTTGTTATATTACTTCCTTCCATGTGCAATAGAGGTGATTGGAAATATATTTGACAATATATCAGGCACACATTTGAAATTAAGAGTGAACAACCTGCACATGGCTCCTTCATGAAGAATATTATGAAAAATATAACTTTGAATAAATTAAAAAGCCTCTTCAAAAGTAGATGTTCCATTTTCACCATCGAAATTAAATTTGGAGAAGTGATTAACAAATTTAAATGAGTTATACATGATAAAATTCCATAGAAAAAATCTCCAAATAGGGATTTAGGAAGGATCCATTAATTATAATAAATGTATTAAATTAAAATGACTCCACAAGGTTAAGTTCTCATCTAGTTGTCCCTATAGTGTCAATAAAAATTCCTCTTACAATTGAGGATCATCACTCGATCAAGGTCCCAACTATACATGTAGTCATTTAGTGTAGCAATGTTGACCAATTTTTCGGCTTGGTTTCCATTAAAAGGGTTTTCCTTCAAAGCTAGCCTCATTTCAATTCATTAATCAACTCTCTTTTACCGAACATCAACATATTGACTTCATGAAGGTTTTAACACATAACTCTTTTTATATGACGCATGTGTAATGGAAATAAATTAACATACAAAAGTCTACCATGTGATGACATTGAAGCATTAGTTCCTTGGGATATTGGGTGGCCAATGATATCAAGGGAATTAAAACATATTATATGGTGATCACTCTTGTATATAGAGAAGACATTATGGTGGTATCTCTATACCGACTTCCCATTAATTAACAACTGTGACCACATAATATGGTTATTAAAGAAAAAGAAAACACAAAGGAAAACACCATAAATCATCGAGGCATGAGCATGGAACCTTTGGACCAGAACCTTGTCAACATCTCCCATGCATTGTATGCTGATAAGCTAAACATTTGAGTGGATTGTTGACATGGCATACAAGATACAAGTGATGACATGGTGTTTCCAAGTGTAGGACATATGTCATAAAAAAATTCAATATTTGACCTCAAAAACTATGAAAATGAGTTCCATGTCTCACATGACACACAAGATGCCATGTCAAGTGAGATGCCATATGGTAGATGTCACATCATGGTTTTTCTTAAAGGATGAGGTGATATGATGACTTAGCATATGATATATTGTCTAGTAAGTTGGAAGGTGTAGTTATAAATAAAACCTTAATATTTTGATATCATAAGAAAGGAACACTAAGATATTGAACTATCAAGAAATTGGCTATATCAACGTATCGACCAACTAGCTATACTCAGGTAGAAATGTCTCAAGTGGTTTTTAGAAAGTTTTGATATTCCAATACAAAGATATAAGGGCACCATTTTTTTCATTTATTAACATAAAATAATTAATTTTTTTGATGTATAATCTCTCCATTTATACCAACATATTCTTACTTCAAGGATTTTAGAGAATAGTCGTGAAGATATTGCGAGGGCCAATATTTCAATAATGTTTAGAAATTGAAGGTTTAGAAAGGGAAAGTTCATAGAATGAGGAGATTTGGAATTAAAAAAAAAAAAAAATCCATTCAAAATAATGCATAGTAAGGTGATATCATGACTTTTGGAGAAAAAAATGTAGAGCATAAAAAGTCTTGATATTTTCAAATTTATAAAGGGAAAAGTTAAGTGTTTAGGATTTTTGGGTTTTCTATTATTTAAAATGTGTAATGTTGCAATATGGGTTAAAATAAGTCATTAAAAGTCCTAAACAATATTTTTAGAAATTTAACACCATAAATTTCCCGAAAGAGAAACATAATTGAATGATCTAACAAATTCACAAAATAATTTGTTAAAATGAAATTTTGGTAAGCAAGCCCCTAAATGTTTTATGCAAAAATTTAAGAGCTGTTGTTGAGGCTCAATACGATCTTAGGGGGTGTATCAAAATAAATTCTTCTTCTACGTGACATATGAAATTAAATATTTTATGAAGTATCGTTAAGATAAAGTTTCATCACATGGACCAAAACTTTCCAATCACATTGCATAGCACTTAGAACATAACATTTCCTCTAACACATCACACATCACATACATCACATTGGATGAATATTTTTTTCTTTAATGGTGTATAACGCTAACATATTTCTAGTGTGATGTTTCATAGCACTCGAAAATTTCTATACACATGATCGGTCACATTACACCAAAATTTCTAGCTTCACGGTATATTGAACTACAACAAATTTCATATATTTTTAATATGTTATACCATGTGAAATTTTCCTCACCAGCAAAAAAATCTTAGTAAAATATTTTACACCAAACCATAATTTCTATCCTTGTAACATGGAGAACCATTATCCTAGTAGCATGGAGAACCACAAAAATGTGTCCATTAGACTCTACATATGTCCCAATCACACCAATGCTTCTACCTCCCTTAGATGTTGCACCACACCATAATTAGTTTCTATATTCATGGTTTAAAACATGCCACATATTTTTCTTTTATCATATACACATAAAACAAAAGGTTTCTATGAAGTCCACATAGGAGAAAATGTTTCTTTAAAGGTACATATAAAACACAGTTCATGCTTATACAATGATATTATACGCTAATGTGGTACTCCATATGAGGCCAACCAAAATGCTTCACATGTGACATATTTTTCATACTTAGGTAGTTATGAACTTGAATTTATATTAATGAATAAATATAACTTTATTTTAGAATCTAATTCCGAATGGATGTATATATAGAGAGGCGGGGGATCGGTTGCCTTATCTACGTTATATGGTCGAATTTGACAATGTTATTTTATGAAGGTAATTAAAAAAATAAATATGTTGTAATCTACGTGTTGTGTGCCTTCTTCTTCTCATGGAACATTTACCGTTAATAAAGATAAATACAATATTTGATGTGGAGGGATAAATACTTTGCGGAGGGAAACGTCATAGGATGAGAAATTTATTGTTTTTTTTGGAAAATAACATGAACTAAAAAATACATTTTTCAAAACATTGTTCGAATCAAATATGATCGAATTTTAGTTTTTCTATTCATTGAATGTGTTGTGTGACGTTTTTTTTTGGGAATATTTACAGTTAATAAGATAAATACAACACTTGATATGGAGGGAAACATCACAGAATACGAAATTTATTAACATTTTTTTAAGGAAAAGAACGTCATTAAAAAAAATGCATTTTTCAAAACATTGGTTTAATAAAATATTTTACAATTTTGATTTTGTGATTCATCGAATGTGTTATTATATTTAGCTTTTTTATAACTAATATATAAATGTAAAGGGATTTTAAAAGATTTAGTGAGCTAATTCAAATTTACATTTTAAAAAGGGTTTGTATCTCAAAAGATTTGATCTCTTTAAGTACTTGCTAGATCCATTTTAACATAAATCTATACTAATTGTAAAAACACTTCAAAATTGAAAATATTGAAATAATCTCTTAAACTTAAATACATTTAACCACATAAGTAATCTTAAAATTTGAAATTATGACTTTTTGAATATATGTATAGATATAAAATTTATAAAATTTATACTTTATCATAATTAATAAAAAATATATAGTTATCACAGGAATTTCGGCATAAATCACATATAGAGACCTTTGTCGACGCGTTTCCAACCAACTAGTATAGTTCATCGAAAGTGAACTTATAAAGGATAGTAAATTCTAAAATATTCTAGAATGTCATAATCAAACTATCAAACAAAATTGACATCTACCTGATTATCACCAGATATTACCTAAATCCAAACATAAAATACTCTACTATTTCTAATATTTACAGTATTATCAATTCATTTTATTTATATAAATACAAAAAATTAAATATTGAGAAGGTTTAAAATAAAATTTATTCTACAAATAGTTAATACATTCTACACATAAAATAACTCATTTTGTATACATATAATATATAACCTATTTCAAAGAAAACTACGTATTTATTTGTTTTGCCTCGTCGCAATGTTCTCCTTACCCTCATTTATGTTATAAATTGTTTAAAGTAAAATTCCTTTTATAGGGGTGGTGAAGTAAAGAATACATTCATTTCTTTTATTACTTGTCTAGAAAAAAGGCTCTTCCCATCAGTGACAAAGGTCAGCTGGTTCCGCCGTCGTTTAAGTTCATAAATGTCCTAAATATCATTTTTCACATCGTAAATATTCTTCTTCATCAATTTATCTAGCGCGCCTCCCGGGTCTTTTACGCTTGTTTTATTTGCATAGTTTGTTGATGTGGGAATTTTATTGCGTTTTCATTTACCCTGGAAAGAAACACGTTTATCAACTTATTCTTTCTATGAATTATTTATGCATTATTTTTCTGAGACATACTTAAATAGCAAACTCTCGACAAGCTAACTATTTAAATTTACCATTTCTGCATGATCAGATAGTAGAAGTCCGTAAATTCACATCCATTTCTATAAAATATGGTGATAGAATCACATTAATATTATTAAAGGCTAGGATATAACCAGATACATAAGCTTTCTATGTATAATTTTTTTGCATCACAATACCCTAACACCTAACAGCAGTTATAGAAGTCAATGATCATGAAACCAACAACATAACTTCCGTGTATTCGGTCTTCAAATTTGCCAAAGTGAGTTGAGTTGCCATAATGGAATTTGCCAAAGTGATTTCAGTGGCCGTCTAGAGGCTCAAAGCCAAGAGAGCAAATATTGGCGCTAGATGAATGCCAGCGGGGAACAATTATAAAACCAACAACATAATTTCCCCATATTAAGTTTGTAATTTGACAAAGTGAGTTGAGTTGCCAGATTGTAATCTGCTAGCTGAGTTGCCATCATGAGATTCAGAGCCAGGGGCTAGATTTACATCTGGGGCTCCATTAATACTTACGGAACCGCCTCCGGTAATAGCGGCATTCTTCTATTCGCATTTGCATTCGCATTCGCATGCCAGATATGTATATACACACGGATCAAACAAACTGAGAATTCCCAATTAGTACACAAAACGACAGGGACTTATTCGTTTAAAAACAGAAATACATGAGCAATTGATACTAAATACAGATCACGGGAATTTTAACAATCAGAAACCTTGATAAACTGTCAGAAATATTGGCATTAACTCATGTGATACATGTGCAGAAGAGGAAGAGGAGTAGAGAAATACCGATTTAGATACAAGAAACTCAGTGAGATGAAACTATGGATGTTTGGCTCTCCGGGCTGCGGTTCATCCTGCATGTATTTGGGCCTCATTGGAAGGGTCGCAGTAACCCACCCCATGAGTTGCCACATTTCTTCACCGCAAATGCGGTAAAGTAGTGGATGGACTGGGGCATATACCAGCAGCATATGCCGAGACGTGCTTAATTACAAAAGCATCCAACTTTCCATCTGTGTAAACACTCAATTACAACTGGCATATACTTTATAATATAATTTGTTTTCCGTGGAAATGACCACATTCAAAGTGCTTCAAAGCACAAGACTATCATAACATGGACAAGGTTAAAAGTGTTTGGACTACACGCCAGACAGTTAGCATCCACGAAATCTACACGCAAGATCGAGAAATCTTAGTTGATTCAAACTTATAAGTATATATATTTGAAATCTTACTTTATTTTACCTGTAATGGGTTCTCCTTTCTCAATATATTAATTATTTTCAAGTTAAAAATTATAAAACTATGAATGTTAAATATGAAAAAATGCCAGACAATTAAAATCGACGAACAAACCTTAAAAGCTAAGATTCCTCAATCTTAATTACAATCAGATATGTCGGTCGTCTTTTGGCTGGACAGCGACGTCCATATTTGTGAACCCACCATATGAGATGTAGCATCTCACGTACTAAATTGCTGCTAGATATCTACTTTAGTTTTCCAACCAGCCCATTAGACAAAGTTGTCCTTTGGCTTTACTGGGAGGTTGATAGTAACCCACCTATGAGATATGGCATCTCACCTGCTGATAGAGAAATTGGGCATATCCAGCAGCATATCCTAAAGCATTCGTCGGCTTTCACTTACTTTAAAATCAACAGGTGGACCCTGCAAAGGTGTACGCCCATGGCTCCCAGAGGTCGCCGAGGCAATCATCCCATTAACGACTTCACAGGTACATTAAAATATTGACAAACAGGGACATTCTTGTCGAGTTTCAAACACTTTGTTGGCAAACAAATTGATGTTCATTCGTTCCGTCGTTCTTGTCCTAACCCTCGTCACAAATGTGAATCATTAATTTTATGTAATTTTCTTTTAAGCATTATGACATCATCGTAGATGAATATTACATTGATTTGAAAGATCAGGACTAGAAAATATCCCTAACCATCATATTTTAGGTTGCCATTGCAGGGTACGAGAATTAATAACATAATTTTTGTTAATAATAACTAAACAAAATTGTAATAAATATTTTTATGTGTAATTTTAGTGCTCATATAAATATTAATACTAACATACATATTACTACTAAACTTATGTTGGTCGGAGTTTTACGGGAAATTTTAATCGTCAAATTTTTAAAATATTAAACCTTAATTCACTTGTTTCAACAAAAAATGTTTGTATGCAATAGACAACGTCTTCTACAAACAACTTTGAACATACTTTACCTATTATCAATAGTCGTGGAACCCTCTGCCGGGAAATCAACCATTCCAATTGATAACGAACCACTTAAATTTATAACGGATAACTTAAATGTTTGGATGTCAAATTTATAGTTTCAGTTTTTACTAACATTGCAGTGTTTTCCCTGTTAACGTTCAAAAGTATTATTCCCCTTCACATGCATTTATAAAACAATAAAACATGTTATCAAACGTTAAATTCCATTTCAGCCCTGTTTACAACTACTGCAGCTAGCTGGCATTACGTGTTTCCGCAGCTAGCCATAGTCTGGAGCTTAAATCGACGGAATTTTAATATTATGGCAATTTAATATTTACTGTTTTTCAAATCTGGATCCAATACGAGTGTGGCTGTTAATTCAGGGCTTTCATAGACATAAGAGGCGTCGGAACAATTTATAGTCCATGAAATATTCTCTGGAAAGAAAAAAGGGAGGAAATTTCAGATGGTTACGGCTAAACGCATATTCTAGTTTGTCGATTAGCTCTCCTATTCCATATGCCCTACCCATACCTTCTGCGCCAAAGAGAACGAGGTTTCTTTCGATCATTCATATAAACTTAACTTATTATTTTGATTCTGGAATTCGAAATGCAGGTTTTCTACTCATTTTTCTTTTGGTTTTTAAAACAAAATTACCTAACGAACGCCAAAATACAGTTTATAGATTACATTTTCGAACATACACATTTCCTAGAACCACAACAAACAAATAAGTAGTGGCAATTCTTCTTAACTCAGGTAAAGGTAGATTCATATCGAATGATAAATATGAATTTACAGCTTCCATTGTATATGACAAAGGTGGCAACATTCCATGCTCTTGGAATGTACTTAAATATGAATTTACAGCTTCCATTGTATATGACAAAGGAGGCAACATTCCATGCTCTTGGAATGTACTTTCGAAACATGTGAATGTTGTGGAAGAAATTAAAGTAGAACCATAAGAGAAAATAAGAGTGTAGGAAATAAGAGAACGCACACCGAACACAATTTGGTCGTTTGATTACCAAATTAAAAAGGGGTATTTATACATATAGAAGAAGTTTTGGGATTGTCTAGATGGTAGTTGATGACTTCTCCAAGAAGCTAAGTATGGAAAAACTCGGAGAGAACACAATTTCATGGAATTGGAATTACTATTTATCCAACATTCCCCTTTAATTCCAACACATAAAATATCATACAAACACACTCTTAATTGAAATGGGTGGTGGTATAAGTCTCAACTGGGCTTACAAGATAGTCTTGATTTTCTACAACACATAACTTACTTCTACAAAACTTAAATTTAACCTTTCTAAGAGGCTTAGTGAATATGTCAGCCACATTCTCATTTGTATTACAATGTATTAAGTCGATTTCTTTTGATTGCACCTTTTTTCTTACAAAATGATATTTTGCATCTATATGTTTTAATCTTGCATGACATACATGATTGTTCTACAATTTGATGGTGCTTTGATTATCACATTTGATCATTTTATGTTATTGTTGACCTTCAGCAACAGCTTCAAATATTCTTCTAAGCCATATACCTTCACAGGTGGCACTACATAATGCTTTATACTCTAATTAAGTTAATGACAAGGAAATCGTTGGTTGTTTCTTTCTCCTCCTTTGTATAGCTCATGATCCTATATTGAACACGTATTGATTGGTGGATTTCCTGTCACATCGATTTTCATCCGAATCAGAATGACATGTCCATTCAACTTTACAATCATTAGTATATTCAATACTAACATTGATAGTTCCCTTTAAATATCGGAAGGCCCTTTTTGCAATTATTCAATGACTTACGTGAGGCTTAATCATCAATTGACTAAGTATGCTTATTGCGTAAGCAATGTGAGGTCTATTGGTAGTGAGATAATTTGGACTTCCCACTAATTGTCAACACAATGTTCCATTCACCTCTTTTGTTCCATCACTTCTCAATTTGATGCTTTGTTCCAATGGAGTACTCACTACTTTAGATTCATTCATATGAAATCTCTTTGATACCTTGTTTGTATATTTGCTTTGTGTGATTAAATTCATTTCATCATCTCTCCATACTTGAAGACCTAGACTCTCTCCAAGATCCTTCATCTCAAATTCCTATGATAATTTCCTTTTTGTATCCTTAATCAATTTATCAACACTCTCTGTTATCATTAGATCTTCAACATAAATAGACATTAATACTATATCTCCATTTCTGTATGTCTCGATATACAAATTAGAATCATTTTTACTTTTGTTAAATCCTTGTTGAAAGAAGAATTTATCTATTTTCTAATACCAAGATCTCGGGGTTTGTTTTAGTCCATATAAGGCCTTTTTTAACTTTCGTACAAGATGTTCTTGTCCCTTCCTTATGAATCCTTCTCGCTAAACGCCATAAATCTTCTCTTTTAACTCTCGATTTAGAAAATTTGACTTCACATCTAATTGATGTAGCTTCCAATCATGTTTAGTGGCCAATGCTATCATTATTCTGATTGTATTCATTTTTGCAATGAGAGAAAATGTATCTTCATACTCTATACCTTCCTTTTGTGAGTAACCTTTTGCAACCAATCTTTCATTATATTTGTCTATGCTATCATCTTCATTGAATTTTTCCTTGTACAACCATTTTGATCCTATAGGGACTTTATTTTCATGTAATTATATTAATTCTCAAGTTTCATTTTTCATTATAGAGTCAAATTTTCTTTGATAGCTTCCATCCATTCCTTATGTTTTTTATCTTGTTTATAATTTAGAGGCTCAAAAACAGAGATTACTTGAGATATTAAAGCATAATATTTATACCTGATAGGGGCTTGAGTTTGATGTGTTGACCTTGTTAGAGGTTCATTACAATATGGAGTACCTTCTCCTTTTCTTCTTCTTTGTCAAGTACCTTCATCACTTCTTTGTGGAGTTTGACTTCTTGAAATATCTTCTGGAATGTCCATGCTTTCTTGAGCTTGAGATGACTCAAATTCTTCTTGTTTAAAGTTGTCATTAGGAGAATTACATACATTATGTTCACTTCTTTTATTTCTTTATCTGCATGCTCATGAAATATAACCTCTACTTGCAAAGACCTTGTGAGTACATGGATCATACATTTTATATGTTTTTTTATCAGTAGAATATCCAATAAAAATGCATTTGATGGCTTTGGCATCTAATTTTCTCCCATCCTATTTAGGAACATGAGCAAAGGCCTTGCATCCAAATATCCTTAAATGACTAACTTTAGGTTTAAAACCATAAAATGGTTCAAATGGTCTTTTGTGTTGCAGATACTTTGTAGGGCTTCTATTTTTTAGGTATACAGTTGTATTAATGGCTTCAACCCAAAAGCTATTAGAAAGTGCTTTACTTTTTAACATACTATGAGTACATTCAACTAATTTTCTATTCCTTCTCTCAGCTACTCTGTTTTGCTGAGGTATATGAGGTACTGTAAATTGTTTCATAATTCCATTTTGTTTGTAGTATTTGATAAAAGCTCCTTAAGTGTACTCACCACCTTTATCTGATCGAAGAATTTTAATGCTATTTCCTGCTTGTTTTTCAACCATATTCTTGAATTTTTTAAAGTATTCAAACACGTCACTTTTATTTCTTATAAAGTACGCCCAGGGGTATCCAATGCTATCATGAATAAATATAAGAAACTAATATTCTCCACCAAGTGACTTAGTTTGCATTGGACCAAATACATCAGTATCCACTAGTTCAAGTATTTCACATTTTCTTCTATTTTCATGCATAGGAAATTCTTCCCTATGTTGTTCTCCTAGTGCACAAACTTCACATTCAAAATGTTCACCCTTAATATTCAGAAGGCCTTCTACCATCAACTTATTTTGTAGTAACATTAGTTCATTATCATTTAAGTGTCCATACCTTTGATGCCAAAGCTCTATATTTGACCTTCTTGTTGATGCCAAATCTTGATGTCCATTCTTCATTAGATCCAACTTCTATAATCCTCCAACTCTCATTCTTTTTGCAGCAACCTTGAAGTTGTCATGCACATAATTTAGCAAACAATGTGAATTCAAAAATTCAATTTTTAAATGTTGATCTGTAATAGTAGATACTGAAATCAAGTTCTTATTTAATCCTAGAACATACACCGCATATTGAATTTGTTTTTCTTGTCCATTAGGCATCATGACACTTATATCATCATATGCTTCAATTTCATGTGATCTGTTATCTCCTAAGTAGATGTGTGCACCATTATTAACTTGACGATAAGTATCAAACCAATCTCTTTTACATGACATGTGGATTGATGCACTAGAATCTATAAACCAAGCATTACCATCATCAATTTCTACTGATAAAGCAACATTGGACACAAACAATTTAAGATTATTAAAGTCATGACTAATTGCTTGATCTCTATCAAGATAATTTCTTGAATTCCTTCTTTGTTAAAATTGGTCACGCCTTCTTTTCATGTGATTCTTAGCAAAATGACCAAGTTTTCCATAGTAATAACATGCATCATCTCTACCTGATTTGGCATTTTTCCTTGGTAAAGGTTTACCTTGAAATGATTTTACCTGTGGCTTTTTTCCTTTATTTTTCTCCCACTGTTTTCCTTTGAAGGATTGCTTCTCTTTAGCCATCAATGCTAAATCTAAATTGGAAGATTTATATTTAAGGCTTAGTCTTTGCTCTTCTTCCCGCATAAGTATACTTACCAACTCATTAAACGTATGAGCCTTTTCTCTAGCTAAATGACTAGTGATAAACATGTGACATTCATCAAGAATTCCATTTAATGTTACAGTAACCAAGATAGATATTGTTTCACTAATATGTTGGAAATAATACTGAGAGGGGGGGCTGAATCAATATTATCTGGTCAATTATTTTCTTTTTCAAACCCAGAACATATATGCTACTTCAGTTAGAGAAAATCATGTATATATGCACCTACAGATAAGTAAACCCGTGCATACCATACAGACTTATAATTTAAAATATTCTATAGATGTTGAACATTAATCTGTGCATCAGGATCATATAAACAATAACCAAGAACAAAAAAATAGAGCAGAAGACAATCACACACAAGAACACAAGATATAAGGTGGAAACCCAATGTGGGTGAAAACCACCTGCTACAATATGTCTCTATCTTTTCAATTAGAAACTTCTTTTTACAATGATTCTATACTGGTGCAGTCCTTTACTAGTATGTAGGCTGCTACCTGTAGAGGGCTACAACCCTCTCCCATTTTCAAGCTTCTCTTGGAAGGGAGCTACAACCCCCTTAGTTCTTGTACTAGTTGAGA
Organism: Pinus taeda; assembly: GCA_000404065.3. Classification (NCBI taxonomy): domain Eukaryota; kingdom Viridiplantae; phylum Streptophyta; class Pinopsida; order Pinales; family Pinaceae; genus Pinus; species Pinus taeda. Next base: position 21,353 of record APFE030243322.1, read on the forward strand.
TACTAGTAAGCAGGCTGCTACTTGCAAAAGACTACAACCTTCTCTTCCTTCCAGGAACCACGTTTCATAAATTTTCAGTCTGGATCTACAAATAACATCAATCAAACATCAAGAATTTTTGCATCAACCATCACCTTTTCACCAATGAAAACTGAATCAAAATAAACACTTCTCTGATGACTGTACCCAGATCATAATAACAGTAATCACACCCCACTTCTAAACCCAGAACGCTGTAGCAATAAACAAAAGTAGCTAGAACATAAATCAAGAGATGTATGCTACTTCACTATTCAGAAACCTGCGTACATATCTATAAATTCATTCTTTCAAACATTCAGATATTAGTTAACCCATATTATCAGATTTATAGATCAAGCGTGTGCCACATATCACAGATCAAAATCATATAGAGATACCACTATTCCAGCTTTAAGATTTTGACCCATCAATAGAACTTATCCTTCTTCTTGCACTAAGGTTCCTTCTTCATTCAGATCCAGATCTGCACCATAACCCAATCACAGTATTCCAAATCTAGCACTTTATCAGATATTCAATAATTCAGAAGATGCCTTGCCAAATGATCTCCTTCCTCTTT
>APFE030243322.1:30894-54354 GCA_000404065.3 Pinus taeda
GTATCAATAATCATATTTTTCTCTTCTAAACAGATTTTGAGTTTAGAAATCTCTTCATAAAGACCTTCTTCATCTATAACATCCATGAAATCATCATCTTCAAAAGCCATTAAAGTCTATACTTATTACCTTGTTCATCTTCATCACTATTTGAAAATCCATCATTGTCTTCATGAGTGTAATAGCTTTTCTTATTTACATTCTATTTCTTGTTCCATCTAACAGGTTCCTTACCTTTATGAGGACACTTGGCAGCATAGTGACCAACTCTTCCACAAGCAAAACATTTGAAAGGTAAGTTACCTCTGAATCTTCCAGCACCCCGTTGAAGGTTCTTGACAAAATTTGATTCTTCCTCTTCTTCTGACATATGTCCTGAGTCATAAGAATCTCCTTCTCCTGAGGCCTTGGATGTAGCTTCTCTTTTGTTTGATGGCCCCCCTTTCCTCATTTCATAAGTGGTGAGAATTCCATGTAGTTGCAACATCGTAATTTTCTGTAGATTCTCCTTTTCTTCTATTGGAGAAACTTTTGATTCAAACTTAGAAGACAAAGATCTCAGAACCTTTTCAACCAGAGCAAACTCTTTTATTTCTTCACCCAAATTTTTCATACAATTAACAATCTCATCTGTGTGTACAAAATAGTTAGCTGCACTTTCATCATTGTACATTCAGAGATTTTCATATTGAATTCTGAGGGTTTGAAGTTTTGCTCTTTTTACCCGTTCATCTCCTTCATAGCTCAGAACGATCTTGTCCCATATTTCTTTTGCGGTTTTATACTACATAACCTTGACGAATTCTGATTGAGATAGACATCCTAATAGCGTATTGACATCCTTTGCATTAGTTTCAAACTTCTTCTTCTTAGCCGGGTCTGTAGGAGTTGCTGATGGAAAATTTCACCCTGTATTTATGATATCCCAGACTTATGTAGCAAGAGATTGAAGATAGGTTGTAACTCTTACCTTCCAATAGACGAAGTTGGTCCCATCAAAAATTGGTGGCCTGATTGATGTTTCTCTCTCGTAGTTGCTCATGATGATAGATCATCCTTCAAGTGATTAAGCTTCTTCTAAAGGATCCTCTCTAATACCAATTCTTGGAAATAATACTGAGAGGGGGGTGAATCAGTATTATCTGGTCAATTATTTTGTTTTTCAAACCCAGAACATATATTCTACTTCAGTTAGAGAAAACCGTGTATATATGCAACTACAGATAATGAAACCCGCGTATACCATACAGACTTATAATTTAAAATATTCTACAGATGTTGAACATTAATCTATGAATCAGGATCATATAAACAGTAACCAGGAACAGAAAAATAGAGCAGAATACAATCACACACAAAAACACAAGATATAAGGTGGAAACCCAATGTGGGTGAAAACCACCTGTTGCAATATGTCTCTATCCTTTCAATTAGAAACTTCTTTTTACGACTATTTTGTACTGGTGCAGTCCTTTACCAGTACGCAGGCTGCTACCTGCAGAGAGCTACAACCCTCTCTCATTTTCAAGCTTCTCCTGGAAGGGAGCTACAACCCCCTTAGTTCTTGTACTAGTGGAGATACTAGTACACAGGTTGCTACCTACAAAAGACTACAACCTTCTCTTCCTTCCAGGGACCATGTTTCATAAATTTTCAGACTGGATCCACAAATAGCATCAATCAAACATCAATAATTTCTGCATCAACCAATCACCTTTTCACCAATCAAAACTGAATCAAAATAAACACTTCTCTGACCACTGTACCCAGATCATAATAATAGTAATCACACCCCACTTCTGAACCCAGAACACTTTAGTAATAAACAGAAGCAACTAGAACATAAATCAAGAGATGTACACTACTTCACTATTCAGAAACCTATGTACAGATCTATAAATTCATTCTTTCAAACATTCAGTTATTAGTTAACCTATATTATTAATTTAATAGATCAAGCGTGCACCACAAATCATAGATCAAAATCATATAGAGATACCACTATTCCAGCTTTAAGATTTTGACCCATCAATAGAACTTATCCTTCTCCTTGCGCTCAGGTTCCTTCTTCATTCAGATCCAGATCTGCACCATAACCCAATCACAGTATTCTAGATCTAGCACTTTATCAGATATTCAATAATTCGGAAGATGATTTGCCAAATGATCTCCTTCCTCTTTTATAGCCTTAGGCCTTTCACAATACCACGGACCAAAAACCATAACAATTTAATACCATGGACCCAATACCTCGGATCAACACTTTAGGATGCAATACCACAGACCAAAACCATAGGATTAAAAATTTTTGGACTAATACCATGAACCAACCATAAGATTTCCCATGTGCATGCACTTTTATCTGCATGAAAGTGTGTGAACTTTTCTCTGCATGAAAGGAACTTTTCTCTACATGAAAGTGCGTGAACTTTTCTCTTCATGAAAGGAATATTCTCTACATGAAAGTGCGTGAAATTTTCTCTACGTGAAAGGAACTTTTCTCTGCATGAAAGTGCGTGAAATTTTCTCTGCATGAAAGTGTGTGAACTTTTCTCTTCATGAAAGGAACGTTCTTTGCATGAAAGTGCGTGAACTTTTCTCTTCATGAAAGGAACTTTTTTCTACATGAAAGTGCGTGAACTTTTCTCTGCGTGAAAGTTCGTGAAGAAAAAAATAACTTTGCTGCACTATAATTTATCATCTGAGATGAGTGTGTTGCCATCAAGTACAACATATGTATCATAATGCCAACATAATTTCACCTAAATTATCTTTTAGATCTTTATTTCTAGAAATATAACCGCTGACACTTTCATTTTCTTCTATATTATTTGAAACAAGCTTACTCTTTAAATATAATATTCGATTTGTAGTCTTCATCTCATACAAATTTTTGAGAGTGTCCCATGTCGCCTTGGATGTTTTCCACTCTCTAATGTGTAGAATAATTTTGTCCTTAACGGACATCCACAAAAACACCTTTGCTTTATTTTCCTGTCATTCTCAATCTTGAACTACATAATCTGTGGCTTGAGGGGGCACTATCTTGACTTCATCTGTAGACACAATCGTCCATATATTGTATCCTTCCATCAAAGTGTCAAACTTAAACTTCCAATTTTCATAGTTTTCATCATCTAGCTTCCTAGAGTAAAAATAAGACTCCACTAATAGGTTAGCCATTGTTAATAAATTTATGAATTCTTAAGTACCAACCACCAAGATACAATTTTTTCACAACTTCAATAATTAATTTCCTCCATAACAACACCCTTATTTATTTATATATATTATTGTATTCCATAATCATAAAACACACCAAGCATGATAGAACCACACATTCCTTCAATCTTTGAAATAGTCTTCTAAAACAATAAATCGTTCCTTCCAAAACCGCCTTAGACAATTAGTCTTAAAAAAAACATGTTTATAACCAGAACGTTGGTTCTCAGAAAATGTTCTCCTTTTCTACAAATAACTAGAAATAGGTTATAGGCTATCATTTTCTTTCAACACAAAAATACACTGCAATGTTTTTGCTATCTTCACAACCACATACATGGATCTTCAAAGGAAATATTTGCAAATTCAAACATTCAAAATACCACAAAATTTGATACCAACAGAAACGCAGGCCTTCTATTCTCAGTCAAACAGAAACTTCACCCTCCTGCTAGTGCCCCCTCTCTTACTAGTACCCAATAAAATTTCTCCAAACAGCTCCTTGGAAATCCTCAGCTCTATTTTCTTAATAGCAAACGGCTCCCTCCAGCTCCTTCGGCCAGTGGCTCTCTCAGTCTCTATCTATAGTATCTACGTAAGAGAACTTCACTTGAACATCCTTACACATACTCAGAATCCATGCAGGCTGCACGTTCTCAACAACTCTAGTTGCAGAAAAACTCTCACAACAACTCCACTTGAAACAAAAACTCTCAATGCTCAACACAACCTTCATTCAAAGGCTCACATAGCAAAACTCTCAACACTCAACATAGGCATCTTTCAAAGGCTCACAAATCAAAACTCTCAATGTTGAACCTTGCTCTGATACCAAATGAGAGAACACACATTGAACACAACTTGATCATTCGATTACCAAAGAGGGGTATTTATATAAATAGAATAAGTTTGTAGATCGCATGGATTGTCGGTGGTGATGGATTCTTCAAGAAGCTAAGAAAGTATCGAGAAACTCCAAGACAGGTTCCTTGAGGATCTAATGTGATGGGTGTTGGAAATACTTTTTATCCAACATAGGAAACCCTCAGAAACAACATATTATTTTTACTAGTAACTAGTGGAAGCTGATATCAATGCAAATGTTAACAACAACTTCATTGTCTAGTAATTTCATGTATGAGCTACCAAGAAACTAATAAGAAAAAAAAAATTATTCTTCTAAGGCAGAGAATACAATTGGCTTTTAATACCATAAATTAATAGCAAGGCATGCACACCTAGGATTCCTTGTTAGTGATGATTGAGGAAATCGATTATTTACAGGCCATGTTGTAGATGCCTCATCATGTTGATTGTGATAGGCTGCAACTACTCCTCATTTGAGTGGCACAACTTGAATATAAACTCTACTCTCATAAATCTTCTGGTAGTTTTGTTTTTCACGGGGACTTGTGAAGAGGGTTCGATTGCAACAGGGTCCTTGTGAACAGGGATTGGAATGGTTGGTAATTTTAATTCTTTCCATCACGGATCAATTTCAATTATTGTGAACATGGTTGTTACCTCCATCTGGATGCCTTTCCACATGCTTCCTCTCACCCTCCATGAAATGTTTAGTAGGCAAGGATCATTTTCACGTTGGATGAAAATCTGTTCGTCTTGTAAAAAGATGTTAAACTACATTTTATATATATTTTTTTCAGCTACATTTTATCTATCCCTTGAACTTTTGGTTTTTTATTTTATCTTGTCTCATCCTTCCCATGATAGAGATAACACGTCGGCATGCTCGAAGTTTTCAATTTGATGGAAGATGAGGGGATACTGGAGGCTCGGTTCTATGCATATGTTTCTGCATGTCATTTTTAGGCGCTTCAGGCCCATACTCTACATAAGTGTTGGGAATTTCTAATAATTCCAGAAAAAACGAACAGAGAATAATGCTCTGTTTCTTAACACAAGGAAGCTAAAATTTTCTTTCTGAAGAACAGATTTTCACACATGCACAGAGAAACTTGTATTCATTAATAAAACCAACTGTTACAAAAAGATATTCCTCTAGCAGAGGGATTTCAACAAGAACGCTTCAGTTCCAAACAAAATTTACTCTGTCTCTCCTTGCAAATTTACACTATTGTGTGTAAATTTTTCTTACTTCTTACATTCACTGTCGTGTGAAGAAAAAAATTCCTTAGATTCACGCTGCTGCATGCTGCATATTACATTGGATATTCAACTACCAAAAAAAAAAACTTACATACGCGTTACTGGGTATATTGCTTTTCATGTTCTAACAAAAAAAATGACATTACATATTACTTGTCTTACTCTCGTAAAAAAACAATAAAATTAAAATCTTTCACCTACGTTTACCAACATTCTACGACGATAGTAAATATTCATTTATTGTTTCACTGATAAAACTGGCAGTCAACAAGAATTCACTTCATGTCACGTAATATGGTGCAGGCCTGTACTTCAACCTTGACTTCCATCGAACGGCTTCAAACCTTGATTTCAATCGAACGACTAATAGACACTTTCAGAAGGTCCATTTTGCTAAACTTTACACTCCGGGGAAGTTGTTTTGAAAAAAACTGCTTAGCCACGTGTTGGTCGATGTACATGTTCGCTACCTCGGGAGAAAAACCACCGCTCGGTGAAAGGCGGTGTGAGGAAATGACTGACGGTTTTCTAGAAACAATAACACGGCAGGCGAAATTAACATTTCAACACTCCCCTTTAATTTCAACTGCTGGGTTATAAGTCATACCCAGACATTTCCTCAAAAACTCAAAACTTTTTTGTCCCAATGGTTTGGCCAGAATATCTGTAACCTGCTCCTAAGTTCTACAGTGTTTTAAAACAATTTCTCCATTGTTTACCAATTCCCTGATGTAATGAAACTTTGTGTCAATGTGTTTCATTCTCTTATGAAACACAAAATTCTTGGATAATGCAATAGCTGAGCTATTGTCAGAAAAAATGACAGTTCCTTTTGCTTTCTCTTGGCACAAACTCTTTAACATCCTTCTCATCCAAATTGCTTGACATGTTGCTACTGTAGCTAGCACATATTCTGCCTCTGCTGTAGATAATGCTATAATAGGCTTTTTCTTAGAAGCCCATGAAATGACTCCTTCCCATGTGAAAAACATAACCGTATGTGCTTTTCCGATCATCTACACTTCCCAGCCCAATCACTATCAGTGTATCCAATTAAATATGAACATTCTGAAGCAATATATAAAATGCCAAACCTTTTAATACCTTTAACATACCTCAGAATCCTTTTTGCTGCCAGCCAATGTGCTTCTTTTGGCCTCTCCATGAATATGGAAATTAAACTAACAGCATACATTATATCGGCCTAGTTTCATTCAAATTCATGATGATGCCAACTATGCTCTTGTACAAACTAGGATCAAAATCCTTGCTGTTGTCCTCTTTGCTAAGTTTTAATCCCATCACTGTGAGGGTGATTGCTGCTTTGCTCTCCTGCATATTAAATCTTTCCAACACTTCATTAACATATTTCACTTGTGAGATAAAGATCCCATTTCCATTTTTTTCTACTTCTATTCCTAAGAAGTATCTCAACAAACCCATGTTAGTCATTTCAAATTCTTCTTTCATGATTGTTTTGAAATTTTCAATAAGATAATCATCATTACCTGTGAAAATAACATCATCAACATATAACACAACAATTAGTATTTTACCATCCTTTTGTTTGATGTATAGGGTGGGTTCTCCCTCACATTTTTCAAATCCTTTTTCCAGTAGATAGGAATCTATCCTACTGTACCACACTCTTGGTGCTTGCTTCAGCCCATAAAGAGCTTTCTTCAATCTGCACACTTTGTGCTCTTGGCCTTCCTTTTCATAGCCTAGAGGTTGTTCAATGTAAACCTCTTCCATTAACACTCCATTTAGGAATGCTAACTTCACATCCATTTGGTAAACTTTCCACGTGTTTTGTGTTGCTATGGACAACACTGCTCTCACGGTTTCCATTCTAGGAACTGGTGCAAAAATTTTCCTCTTAGTCTCTCCCATATTGCTGCTTATATCCTTTGACAAGAAGTCTTTCCTTCAGCCTTTGTATTTTTCCTTCAACAATACTCTTGGTCTTGTAGACCCATTCAACTCCAATGAATTCTTTTCCTTTTGGTAGTTCAACTAAATCCCATGTCTTGTTTCTTTTTATGGCATTGATCTCCTCATCCATAGCTTCTATCCATTTCCTATCGTTAATTGCTTCTTCAAAATGAACAGGGTCATCAACATGACAATATAAAGAAAACAAAGAATTCATACCTTCATTTGTTTCCCCTTGTTCATAAATGTCACTTAAATTTCTGAACTTCTTACCTCTTTCATTTGGTGTACAAGTGCTTGAAGAAGCACTTGAATTTCCTCCTTGTGGTGTGATTGGAGAAGCACTTTCATTTCACCTCGAGGGTGTCTTTTTGTTGCCCTTGTGTTGGTGTTGTTGTTTGGGGATGTATTTTAGCCATCTCCTCATCATCTTCATCATGTGACAAAGAGCTTTTAACATTCATGGTTTTCTCTATGCTTCCATCCCAAGCTTCCTCCTCAATGAACTAAACATCTCTACTCACAATAAACTTCTTGGTGGATGGGTTATACAACCTATAAGCTTTGGATTCCTTGTTGTATCCAATGAAAATACATTTTTCCCCTTTACTATCCAACTCCTTCCTTAGTTTATCTAGAATGTGTGCATAAACTACACATCCAAAAACTTTCATGTGGGTGACTCCTTGCTTTGTCCCACTCCATGCTTCTTCCGGCACTCTGTTCATGACTGCCTTTGTAGGGCATCTATTCAAAATGTACGCTACACAGTGTACAACTTCAGCCCAATAATCATTTGGAAAATGCTTTGCCTTTAACATACTCCTCGCAATATCCATAATTGTCCTATTCTTCCTTTCAACAACTCCATTTTGCTACGGAGTGTACCTAGTGGTAAATTGTTTATGAATTCAATTTTCTCTACAAAAACATAGAAATTATTTGGAGATATACTCACCTCCTCTATCAGTCCTTAGAACTTTGATATGCAGCCCACTTTGGTTTTCTACAAGTGCTTTGAAATTGCAAAATCTTTCAAATTCTTCACTTTTGTTCTTCAGGAAATAAACCCAAGATTTTCTAGTAAAGTGATCAATAAATGTTAGTATATAGTGGTTGCCTACAAGTGATGGAGTTTGCATTGGTCCACATAAATCTGAGTGGACAATCTCTAAGGGTGCTTTTGCCCTTATGCTTTTCCCAGATGGAAAACTTTCTCTGTGTCGTTTCTCCAAGATACAACCTTCACAAAGGTTGTTTGGTTTCTCTATCAATGGTAATCCTCTTACAATTCCTTTTCTAATCAACAAGTTAAGACCTCCAAACTTGATATGTCCAAATCTCAAGTGCCACAACCAATTTTCATCTTTTGGTTCGCTTTGGAAAGCCTCTTGTGTCACTGCTTCTATTTCTTCTCCATCTTTTAAATCTGCTTTCATTCTAAGAGGGAACATCATGTTCCTTGTCATCTTCACTTCAGAAATACATCGTTTGCTGGGTGTTTTATCCATGATGGTGCATACATCATTGACAAAGAAAACATTTTACCCATTTTGAACAAGTTGTCCAATACTTAAGAGGTTACATTTCATTTTAGGAACATAATAAACATCTGCTATGGTTTTCTTTTCACCTTTCCTTGTTAAAACATTTACTTCTCCTTTTCCCATAATAGAAACTTTACTATCAGTCCCTAGTGTGACTTATGACTTCACACTCTGATCTAACATAGAAAACAGGGCTATGTTTCTTTTCATATGGTTACGACAACCAGAGTCTAGGAACCATACATCTTCACTCTTTGCTTCAGCCATATTACAGGCTAAAATTTTTTTATCTTGGCTGATATTTTCTCTAGTGAAATTTGCACGAGTTCTATTATTCATATCATGCTGCTTCTTCCTACATTCATTTGCATAATGCCCATGTTTTTTACAATAGTGACATTAGACATTGGATTTATCATACATTTGTCCTTGAGCATGAAGTTGTCCACTTTGTTGGCTGCTGCCTTGGCCTTGGTTTTGATTTGGATTGCTAGCTCTTGCTTGAGCATTTGCTGGACTATTTCTTCCACCTCTATTTTGGTTTATGATTCTTCCTCTCTTGTTTCCTTTGCCTTGACCTCTTCCTCTTCCAAAAGACATCTGGGTCTTAAAGGCATACTCTAGAGATGAGTTTTCATTTCTACTCAATCTCTGCTCATGTGTCATCAATGATGCATGTAGTTCATCAACTGAGAAGTTTGTGAGATCCTTGAAGGTAGGATCCTCAATAGTTTCTATACAATCCTCCTTTCTTCAAGAATCTCTCCATGAGACCTTATCTGTGTGAACAGACCAATCACATGTGTGAAGAATGAGTCAATATTATATGACTCCCTCATGTAGAGATTCTCAAAATCTCTCCTCAACAACTATAGTTTTGTTGTCTTCACTTTCTCCATGCCTTAATAGTCTATCTTCAGAGTTTGCCATGCTTCTTTGGATGTCTTAGCTGCTGCTATCCTTGGAAACACACTCTCATGCACTGCTTGATACAAGAAGTATAGGGCTTTAGAATCCTTCTTCTTATAACTCTTCAACAATTCTTTCTCTGCCTAAGTCAAGTTATTAAACTCATCTTCATCTGTTGGTTCTTCAAAACCATCCTCAACAAATTCCCATAAGTCTTGGGAAGCAAACAAAGCTCTCATAGTTATTGCCCAATAGTCATAGTTTTTCCCATTAAATTGTCGGAGCTGAGTATTACAGATACCCATGCTAGTGTTGGCTCCAGCCATTCTTGCACTCTTAACTATGCTTCAAAATACTTGTCTGTGTATTTAAAATAACTGATTGTCCTCAACAGTAACACAAAAAACTTGAGAAATGCCTTGGATTATTTCTTGACTGAGTCTTCACTCTGCTGGAGAAGCTACTGCTACAAGAAATCCATCCTTCAGCTTCTTTGACACCTTCAAAGAGCCTAGACAAGCTTTGATACCATGTTGGGAATTTCCGATAATTCCATAACAAAATAAACAGAGAATAATGCTTTGCTTCTTAATACATGGAAGCTAAAATTTTCTTTTTGAATAACAAAGTTTCACACATGCACAGAGAAACGTGTATTCATTAATAAAACCAACTGTTACAAAAAAGATCTTCTTCTAAAAGAGGGATTTCAACAAGAACGCTTTAGTTCCAAATAAAATTGACTCTATCTCTCCTTGCAAATTTACACAGTTGTGTGTAAATTTTTCTTACTTCTTACATTCACTGCTGTGTGAAGAAAAAAAAATTCCTTACATTCACGCTGATGCGTGCTACGTATTACATTTGATATTCAACAACCAAAAAAAAATTACATACGCGCTACTGCGTATATTGCTTTTCATGTTCTAACAAAAAAAATGACATTACATATTACTTGCGTTACTCCCATAAAAAAACAATAAAATTAAAATATTTCACCTATGTTTACCAACATTCTACGACCATAGTAAATATTCATTTATTGTTTCAGTCACAAAACTGGCAATCAACGAGAATTCGCTTCATGTCACGTAACATGGTGCAGGCCTGTACTTCAACCTTGACTTCCATTGAATGGCTTCAAACCTTGATTTAATTTGAACGGCTGACAGACGATATCACAAGGTCCATTTTGCTGAACTTTACGCTCCGGGGAAGTTGTTTTGGCAAAAACTTCTTAGCCACGTGTCGGTCGATGTACATGTTCACTGCCTCCGGAGAAAAACCACCGCTCGGTGAAAGGCGGTGCGGGGAAATGACTGGTGGTTTTCTGGATACAATAACGTGGCAGGGGAAATTAACATTTCAACAATAAGATACAATTGGAAATTCTTGTTGATGACAAAGTTCATCATGAAAGAAAAGCCATTTTTTACTCTTTCGTTGCTATTGTATCACTACCTGGATTGCAAATTCTGATAACTTCACGACAAACAAAATCGTTACCCATATAAAAAGAATTTATATTGGTATGTAGAGATACTTCTATGGAGAAGTGTTCGTTGATAGTTAGGGTGCTCAGGAACATCTTGCTCGAGCTGGATGAATTGAAGTAGTTTTTGGTGGACCTAGAGTGTCATCTTACTCACCTGCAAATTGCGTACATTACAGGGATGTCGACTATATTATTCAATTGGACATTTCCTATCCTTATGATTCCCACGTATTTCTTATTTTCTATTGTGTTTTCACTGTTAAAAAAATATCTTGCTTTTGTGCTTATGAAAAATATCTTTTGTGCTTTTTGGTTTTATATCCTATGTAGGTAATTGAAACTATGCTTTACTATTTTATGTTACTCTTGACTACTTTTCCCATTATAGGGACAATTATAATACTTTGTAACATAATGTTTCATGTTACAACTCATTTTCGGACAGTGCTTCATAAGAAATTATTCTCTGTTTTGTGTGATTTCCTAATCAATATGACAAAGATATAACAACTTGGGACTTAATAAGAAGTTATATTGTGTTTGGTTTGATTTCATACGCAATATGAAACATATATAACAACTTATGAGCTTTGTAATTTTTTCATATATTAAATAATATATTTTATATTACATTAAAATTACTTGATTTTAACAATTCTAACTATTATTAATGATATTTTATGTTAATGTAATGGGAAAGAGGATTTGGAAATTTAATTAATAACAACAGAAATATTTCCGTAAGCCTCATGCCTCTGGACCAAGGTTCACAACAGAAAGTAAAGGCACACATCTTTCAAATCCTGGCATACAAAATATTGTAGGAACATACTCTTCTTCTTGGAATAGGAGAAGAAGAGGAATCACCTAAATAAACAATTTCAACAGCCATTTGGCTCACACCTAGCTTCACCACTCTGATAATTCCTCTATCTTGACGATCATGGGATGGTTTTCAAATAAAAAATATGCTTCGCTAGGATATGATCTTTTGCAAGTAAAACATAACCTTATTAGAAACAACTTTGCTTGATTGCAAATAAAACAACCTTATTAGAAGCAAATTTGCTTGACTACAATAGATGAGTGGTTAAATTTGCACAACAAAAGCATTGCAAAATATAACTAGAAAATGTCCAAATATTAATGGACAATTTGACCTTTTCTAATTCATGTGAGAGTTTTTATGCTTCAAATTAATATATATAATGTATCGTTAAATGTTATTAAATAGCATATGATACTTCATAATTAGAATTAGATTTAATATTAGAACTAGAAGTGGAAAGATAATATTGTTTTTCGTTGAAATTATTTTTTAATCATATAATATCACTTAAAACTATTTAGAATTGAAAGAAGTTAACAATCCAAAACTTAGAAGCATTTAAGAGGAGGTAATTTTTTCCTCTTTCTAGAGTAAGTGTTTGGTGTGAATTAAGTTCAACCTAAAAATGAGCAAGTGTTTGGTGTGAATTAAGATCAACTTGCATTAAAGGTAGCAACTAATAATGACTACTTTTACTCTATATTACCCCTTGTTCTCTTATAATAAGATTTTCCATTGTAAAGAATAAGAATAAAAATGTTCACAATTACCGATGTAAGAGTATCAACACCAGTTGTACGATTTTGTTTAAGGCCAAAAAAGGAACATGTAAATTTTATTTTGTCACTTATTTAAAAGATTTTGGAACACGCCAACTTTCTTGATTCTAGAAGAATTTGGATCATTAGAATGTTCGTATATTTTTAGTTGCTATTTGGGACAAGTGAGCTTTCGTAAACTTTGACAAGTATTTAGCTTAGTTGTTGGGTAGTTTTAGGATAGCTGTTCAGTTCCGTGTCTTGAAGAGATATTCTCCCCACCAATACGAATTGTATATGTGTAAGTTTACAGTTAGATAGCATAAAGAACTTTTTGTAGAGTGTGAGGACTAGATGGTATAAAACACTTTGAGGGCAGAGGCTAGGAAGGGAGTTAAGAGCTCGAGAAGCCAGATTCGGCTCTCCTTTTTAAATATTTCCTTTATGTTTAATGAAATTAACATTTATGTGTCTTTATTTCATGTCGGAAGGGATGTAGGTTGGGAAAAAGAATTATGTGAGACCAAGAGTGTGCCTGAGTTACTGAGAGAATAATTGTCCACAGAGGGACAACAAAAACCGAGAAGAAATAATTCGGAGTTAGGAGTGACCAAGGCTCTATCACTTAATTTTCCTACCTCTGTAGGTATTGAATTGATTGGTAAGATGCAAGGCCCAAGATTAAGTCTCGAAGTCCTTTCATGTGTGCGGTATGGTCGAAATATTAATGCGAAATATTTTATTTATGATATTTTGAAGTGGAGGAGGCCAAGTGAATTAAAGTGTTTCTTAGAGTGAGAAGATAATTATGAGGTCGTGGGAGTTGGTCGCAAGGCATTCCAGCGATGCAAAGTTCACGTTCTATGTCAAGTGTACAGAGGACTATAGAAAGAGGGACGCTAAAATGATTTTACAGAATAATCCATCTAAGCTAATCCATGGAAGCCAAAAGAGCCAGCGAACCCAAGTGGATGTCAACAGAGGCCATAGGAGTGAGTGCACAATCATCCTCCGACATTGAGTGCTATGAGAGCCAAAGAGGAGTTGATCTTCGACTACTAAGTCCGATGGGCCACCACATGAAGGTAAAAAATTGGAGACAAGTCGTGGAGGAATTGTGGCGAGAGACCTCGTCTCGTGACATAGAGTGGGACTTCTTAAACATTGGTTCAGTAAATAAATTGTATTGGAGTTAGAGTATATAATGGAGAGCGTACCGTGATTGATTTATGGTCTTGGTCATTACATGGGATTAGTAAGTACCAAGCCTTTTCTTGTTTTAATAATCTCTGCTAGTCTTTGCGGCTAGTGTGAAATTGTTGGCGTAAAGGTAATGTGTCGGAGGGTGAACGTCGACCCTGACCAAATTGCCTTAAACATGGCATAGCTGAGAAAAATAACACCGGGGCATTATCAAATTTTGACTTTCTTTCCGAGTTTTCAAGTTTTCTTTATTTTGTTAAAAAGGAAAAAGAGGACACTAATGATTATTCTCATCTCTTAGGTCTACAGTGAGGCCCGCAAACATGAGAAGAATGCAACTCAATTAACCTACCATTGAACTAGGTTTTCAAAGGACCTATGAAATATATGGAGCTTCGATTTATTAAGAAGACAAGAGAAATAGGCCAACGCGTGGACCTAAAGGGAGCGGAGAACAAAGGTCTTTTAATTGATTTCATAATTAAAGTGCATAAGTTGGGACTAGTAATACGAACATGATGTTTTCATAAAGAGCCATTAGGAAGGCGGGAAGGAGTAAGGTAAAAGTAATAAATACTTATGGTTGCCTAAAAGGCGGATAGAGTCCTAGGATTATTGAGTAGGCCATGCGAGGGGCTTTATATCAATTGCCATCAGAGGTTAAGTTCTTTTTCAAAGCATCATCAATGTAGATAGTGGATGTTGAAGCCAACAAGAAGTTACTAGATGTTGAAGTCAACATGAAGGAGAATATGGAGAACCTATGAAGGTAATAATTTCTCTTTTTTTAAATTTAATAATGATTGAAAATTTGATGTTGAAAGAAAAAGACATAAAATATAGGATATAGGAACACAAGAATAAATTTATAGCAAGGAGTAGAGCTGGAAGGAGAAAAGGAGATCCTAGCCAAGTGAAGAGATGGAAGAGATATTGAGGAGAAACCCTCGCAAGTAATTGGTCATTAAGTTGTTCCAATTTTGGCAAGCTAATAATTGTAGGTAGTAGTAGCAGCGAGAAATCTGGATAATTGGAAAATTTCTCATAAGAAGTGCCAAGGAACCTTTGTATCAAGAGAGGTTGTCGAAGGAGAAGACCCAGTTGCGGTTGGAGAGTGAAGGGGAAAGAGGAGGTCCTCAAGAGAAGAGAACTAGAGGAGTTATAAATACATGAGAAAGGTGGAGCAAAAGGGCAAGGAGTGCTCAAGAGGTCCCAAAGGAGGGAACTAAGGGAAACCAATATCTAGGTGGAGGTGAGGTGTTCAGGTAACAGGCAATGGAAAATACTTGTTATAGAGGCTTGTTTACAGCTCATAGTCGGCAAGTGAAATATCACAACAAGGGAAGAAAATGGATGGATATTGATGGCCATAATCAAGATTTGAAGAAAAACCACAGCATAGGAGAACCGATGCCAAGTTTAATGGCATGAAGAAGAAATTAAGTCAATAGGAATTCGATAAGGTGATGGTTGATTTGAAAGAAAGGCTCAATCTAGTGAAGATGTTCTTAGAATGACGATATGAGAGAGAAAGATGGAAATTGAGGAGGAAATTCAAATTTCTTTTCAAATAAAATGGTTTTAAAAGGAAAACCCATAAGGCCAGAAAATTACGAAAGAAAGTGAATCAATTGTTTATTACTAAGTCGAAGGAAGGAGGACTTGGGGTGGTCAAACTTGAGAAGAAAATTCAATATTGTGGATTTGAGAAAGGAATAACCCTTGCAAATGGGGAAGAAGATGAAAATATATTATCTGTGAGTCTGACGGACTGCATGGAAAACTCTAAGAAATAGAGGGAGTTTCTAATAAAGGATTCTAATGAGATAGTAATCGAATGTCTCAAGGAATGTGGAGAAGTTCTTAGGGAAAATTACCACGAATGGATGGTACTAGAAAAAGCTCAGGTGGCCAGATGGACTTTTTTCTTTAAAGTGAGTGACCTCTATGTGAATATAAACCAAAGGAATGGACATGAAGTCTAGCAAAGAGGATAATGCACAAGGAATGCCTCTCAAAGCCAAAGTTAAGAAGAGAAAGAATGTTGAAAGTAGTGGTCAGGGATAGTCTTGGTAGCAGATGAGAACCAATATATTGAGGTTGTAGAACATGCCTTAAAGGATATTATACAAGGGAATGGAGGCCATAGTGAAGTTGAGGAGATGATACTAACTAAAGGTCTCATGGACTACAAGATATGTACAAATCTACAACAGATGCTAGAAACATCAGTGGAGGCCTAAGAGAATCACTCTTTTAAAGTTGATCATTTATTTTTATTTGTAGGTTAGAAGGAGAAGAATGTAAGAGGAAATAAGAAGAAAAAAACTGATAACCATGACCAACAGATAAAAGGAGCATACGAGGAAGCAATGGGTGTGACCCATGAAGCCTCGGTTCCACAAATAAATGGCACTAGAGTTACTTTATATGATGAAGAACAAAATGCAATTTATTTATGGTATTGGTTAATAAATGGGGTTAGTAAGTACCAACCCTTTTCTTGTTTTAATAATACCTACTATTGATTGGGCCTACTGTGAAATTGTCAACATAAAGGCAATGAGTGGGAGGGTGAACATCATCCCCAACCAAATTGCATTGAAAGTGGTATAACTAAGTGACATCACACCAAGGGATAATGAGATTTTGACTTGTTTTGGAGTTTCTAAAGTTTTGTTTAGTTTGTAGAAAAAGGAAAAAGAGGATTGTAACTGTAACACTCCTATATTTGCGACTTTTAATGTTGACTATTTTTAGGGATGGACTTATTATTGGATTAAATGACTATGGAAGCCATGTTTAGAACTTTATGATTATGTCATTGATTTAATTATTGTTAACATAATAAATAACTTTTTTGGGAAGAAACTCAGGGAAAAACACTAGCGTTTGAAGATAACTTGCTAGCTTGGGAAAAAAGTTGTTGGTGGTCAAGTCGACATGATGAACCTTCTGTGAAATCTATGAAAAATAATTATAAAGAAATAATTTAAAACAATGGGAGAGAACTACTGTGTTAAATAACTTAGCTGGAGAAAGATACTAAGTAGGCTGGAATAAAGTGTTGCAAGAGAGAAAGGTCAAATTTAAAGAAAAAGGGAAAGGATATTTATGAAAAAAAATCTATAGAAAAAAATGTTGGCAGCCCTTAAAGTGGGGCATTGCTAAAATTATGTCGGGAAGAAATCTATAAAACAAACCACCTAGGAATCAAACGAATTGATGATTCTAGTGGCAAGAAGATCTTAGCTTGGGAGGAACTAGCAAAATTGGTTCATGTTCTGGAGGAAAGTGTTTGTTCTTGAGTGTTTTTCCCAAAGAAATAATTATGATTAGATTCATGGTTATGTTAATCATTAATATTCCATGGTATATGTTTTGTAGGCTATAGATTGATGACTAAAATGATTGCCTTAGACGTCTGAGTATATGTTCAACACTGGGTGTTTAGCATAAATATTCTTTATTCTGTTAATGTTAATAATTATGTAGATTTTGTTATCTATACATGGAAAAGACGAATCTTATAATTATAAAGTAGAATACGAAAAAAATTGTGCATGCCAAGAGGTTCGTATAACAATACCTCTCATAAAGTAATCCAATACAAAATACCACATATGCATGTAAATGAATTGAAAACAACATAGGAGGTGTCCATAAACCTAGCCATCATTGACGTAAGAGATAATTCTAAACCCCATATAAATTCTAAGTCGAGTAGTCAAATAAAATATGAAGCCATAAGAGTAATCCATCCATATAAACCCATATAGGTTGTAGACATAAAATTTATTATTAAAAGGAAAGGGTGAGAAATTTGATACACATAATTCATAAGTAGAGTATTTTAACCATGCCAAAAAATATACATACATACATACATACATACATACATACATACATACATATAGAGTCAACATGTGCCATAATTCATATAAGGCCATAGGTCGTAGTAATGAAAATAACCAAAATCACGTTGGTGCCAAAATAGGGGCTACATAGCCCTCATTAGGAGTTTTTGAATAAACTCTAAATTGGGTTGAAAACCACAAAGAGAATATCGGCAAAACTTAGTATTTGGAATGCAGGAGCTGAATTTTGATAAGGAATGACCTGTGTTATAGCAAGCAATAGTCAAGGGTTGGAAATGAAGATAAAGTTCAGTTGAACTCCCTTCCTAAAATACTACAAGCGTACCCGTAACACATTATCGAATGGGGTTAGAAATCCCCATTTGTTACAATAGGAAAATAATATAGAGCGAGTAAAATAGGCAAGGTAGAACATAACTATTGCAAGTTAAAGTAACTACCACTCCAACACTACATACAACAAAGCATAAGATTTTGATAGAGTTGTTACAAGAACAAAAAGTTAGACTAAGAAATCCATAAATATTAAATGTTGTCTCCGCTAAGAAAAGTGCCAAACTAAATATTGTATGGAAAGAAAGCACATGAGAAAATTTGAACTAGTTAACTAGTCATAGCCATCTATGGGTCGAATGCACAAGGACCATAAACCCTTCTTGGAGTGCATGTTCCTACACACATTTTCACCCCACCAATCCAAAAGAAATAAATGAGAAATTATTCATGCCAAACCCTTTCAATTACCCATGTCTGTAATGTAGCCATAACTAAGCGATCCCTCACCAAAAATCTATACCAATGTTAAGGGTGGCACCTACAAGCTGTGGTTTTTATACTAGAGAATCCATAAACCTCAATGAATTTTTTATATCAGAGGGACAGGTTACCTTTGAGGTCATCAGGGGAGAATCCTCAAGTTTAAACCCAAGCCCTCAATCTCCCAATGGGGTGTATTCCCTTTATCGATTACACCATGTGAAGGGTAACCTGACACAATACCTGTAATATGTCATCAAGAATAATTTAATTAGGACATGTGAGACACAAAGTGAAAGAAGAGGGGAAATGAAAATCATGCGCAAAGACAATTCTAAACTATCCATGTGCGAGTTAGTCCTCCTTTATTTGTAAACGATGAGTGCTATAGTAGGAAGTTACAAGTGTAGGGAGCGCCAAATTTCCATTTCAAATAGAAATAAGTGCAAAGATAACCTCAAACCCCATGGTGGCATTCTATGGAACAACAAAAGTGGAAAAAGAGTTGAATTACCCAAAAAAATGAGGGTATAGTGCTAGGAGTTTTCTAGTCGAACCACAACCTTGGATGAGATAAAATGAATCACAACCATTCAAAGGTATGAAGTATGAGAGACACATGACAATCACATGGATCAAAAGTTCATGGCCAATCTCAAACCACTAAGTGTAAGCATACACTGATAAAAATTCCCTAGAGAATTCCTTTTAATCACATGTGATTGTCATTTTATGTGAGTCCAAATGTTAAAATAATAGTGAACAAATTAAATAGAATAGATTCAAGTGAAACATCAAGCCAAACCCAAAGGAATTATATCATATGCACTTGAAACAAAAGTAGAGTGAAATCTAGATGTGCAACAGAGTTAGCGACCTCATAAAGTTAATATTGCTAATATGAAGTGAAATGTCTATACAAATCCATTTGATACAACAAACAAGATCAAAAATATAGAGTAATGTTACAATTAGAGCACCATATTTTATATCAGACATGGATTGTATAATTAAGTTTGACTATTTCTCATCAATAATTATTAAACTCATATGCATGTTTAAGATGGTACAATACTCATGTAAAGTACTATTAGAAACTAAATATAGTAAACAAAAAAGATTGATGTGGAAGGTGGGTATGTGACATATGGTATGAGAGCCAAGTGGAAAAACTAGGCCTACGGGAAACCACTACAAGAGAATAACACACACACACACACACACACACCCACACAGATATATATATATAAGAAAATTAATGCGTGTTGTTCTAATAATAGGTTACAAAAATAAATTAGCATCGCTAGTGAGATGGAAGAAGCTTCGAATCTACCCCTTGTGGATGGAGAGGGGATATATATGGAATTGGGAGAAGAGAACACTCCTCGAACAAATCAATCCTTAGATATTATATGAAATTTATAGCAATAAATGGCCATATTAGAACTAGTCATGAACGATTGTTAAAGACCAGTGAGGAATAATAATAATTGATAAGAGGTAACTGAAAAGTCAAGTCATAAAGTTATGGAGACAAAGGGGGTTGGACACAAGGTAGACTTGTTGAAGAGGAAAAGTTGAGTTAGAAATAGAAAAGTGTAAACGTGAAAGGGAATCTGATATGACCTACCCAAAGTGTCAAAAACCATAAAAATCAAATATAGTTACAAGGGGGATTTAAGAAAATAAAACCCCCTACATTTGATGGTGAAAAGGAGGATGATGCGAATAGTGGATTCTTAATATGAAAAACTACTTGCAAGTTTATGAGTATGATATTAATTTTAATGATACACTAGCAATTTATCATCTATAGGGAAAAGTTTCTCTCTAGTGGGAGGAAGCCAAAATAATACATAGTCCAGACAAGAAGACAATTTCATCGGAGGAATTCCAAGAAAAATTTAACTCTAAATATTAAAAATTAATTTTTAGTAAATTCAAATATTTAAAAGTTTAAAATAGAATTTATCTTAAAAGTAACTACATACATTTTATAGATAAAATAACATATATATAACTTAAAATCAAATTGCATATTTATTTGTTGTGCCTCATCGCAATTTTCTCCTTACCCTCATTTATGTCATCACTGGTTTAAATTAAAATTCCTTCCATGGATGTTATTCCATGGGGTGGTGAAGTAAAGAATACATTCATTTATTTTACTATTTTTCTAGAAACAAGGCTCCTTCTACTCAAGGGTTGAGCCTTTTATGATGCTCTTTATGTTCATAAACATCATAACTAGAACAACCACATTAATAAATGTGGTTGATATATGTAGATAGGCATATACCAATCACTTTCACAACCACTAGTACAACACAAAGGGAGGTTTTAAGACAATATTTGAGACAATTTTTGGGTAAATTGCTTTAACTTGAGACAAAAATTAACTTTTGTATTGTCTTAAATATTGTCATTAAGCGGTTGTTGCAAACTATTGTCTTAAAAAATTGTCTCTATAAAGGCAATATATAACATAAGCATTATTGTCTCTTATGAGACAATTTCATTTTGGGTTAAATTGTCTTAACTTGAAACAAAACTAAAATTTTGTATTGTCTTAAATATTGTGTTTAAGCAGGTGTCTCAAACTATTGTCTTAAAAAATTGTCTCTATAAAGACAATATATAACACAAGCATTATTGTCTCTTATGAGAGAATTTCATTTTTGTCTCTCCAAAGACAATATTTGAAATTAAATACATATCGTCTTTATGGAGACAATGACCTTAATCCTATCTATTGTCTTTCTAGAGAAAATATAAAACAATGAATCCAGAAAAATATCTCACCATTAAAATAAATCAATATAAAAATATTTAATTAAAAAAAACTACAATATCAATGAATAATTCATGTTAGGGTATAGTGAAATCGAACCACCAACCTCTTGCATGGTAAGCGCTCTTCGATTGAGCTGGCACCCTTTAAAGAATTATGTGAAGAGTTATGACAATTCTTGAAATTGTATATATAGGCATTGATTTTAGAAAAAATCTTGACACACAATGGCATAATCCTTGTCAAATCTATAATCATGCAAGCCCCTATTTTTAACTTAATAAAAAAATAACTCAATTGAGTTAGCTCACTATCTCACCCTTGTATCTTCACATGCACAAAACGCTAATAAGGAACAAGGATCTACAAAAAAATTAATCTAGTTATACAAACAAAATTAACTAGAATTAACACAAGCAATACAACAACCCAAAGAGCTACACCAGCTTGCTAGTAAGCATTGATGACACATATGATGTACACAAGGAGCCTGTTATGGTCCTATAATTTATATGATCAAATGATCATTGAATAATTTCTTTCAGTATTTCAAATTTAAATAAATTGCTTTCTGCAAATCATTTCCAAAAAAGAAAGATACAAAAATGAAAATAAAAAAAATAAAAGAGGGTATAAATACAAAAAAATAGAAAAAAAGGTAAGAGAAAATAAATGATAAATGAACCAAAGAAAAAAAATGAATAAATGCGAAAGTGATGCTAGTTTAAGTGCTACTACTAGCCTTCTTGCTTTATAAATAATAAATTCATGAAATTGTGTTCAACTTGTTTAAATGCCACAATCCCGTTTTGCTTGAAACAAATAGTTTAATCATGTTCAAGATATTTCAATTTATGTTAATTAGATTAGAGTGAATAACTTAGCCAAACAGTGTAATCTTGGCTAAGATTAAACATGTAGAATGGGTGAATAAAGTTAAACCAACAGTTTAATCCGGATTAATGTAGTTGATTAGATTAGTTTAGTGAGTTGAAATAAACATTCTTAGTTTGTTAAGAATGAAAAAATAGATAGGGTTTACAAATTTAATTGCACCTTTATTTGTTTTAAAAAGCACTGAAATAGGAAAATAATGGGTTTCCGATGTAATAGGCTAAGTGGTTCATTGTCCAAAGTATTGGAATTTGGTGTTATAATGCATATGCTCGAAATATGTTGTGGGGAAAACCAATTTTAAACCCAACCCATTCCACAATCCCCAATCATCCATCCACATGCATCCAATGGCCCATGAGCATTTTCGGACCCCCCTATAGTGATAATGTTTAACGACGGGGGGGGGGGGGGGGGGTTCGAAAAGTAGTTTACCGCCCCTCGCATGTCAACACCATAGGGTTTCAAACTCCCCACCTCCTCACTTACCGGATACTTCCTACCACCCACGAAAGTGATTTTGTGTCCCACTGCAACCCATCTTCTCGCTAACTGTCACCTCCACGTCCTATCTTAGCTACCATTCACATCATACCACATGTTTGTCCTCCTGTCGTTGCTGCCAATGGTCCTACACCAATTGCCCACCTATCCTCAACATCCATGTCCGCAACCATGGCACCCTCCATTATGGTTCTTTCCATTCACCGATGCCATTATAGAAATCAATGCAGTATCACGACTGTTAATCCAATGATTAAGCCTTGTCCATAGCTAATAAAAAATTATTTTTCATCTATGATTACACCTTTCTTTCTTTTCCTTATGAATATTTCTCCCGCTCCTGTTGCGCTCTGATCCCACAGTAGCATTCTCATTGCTCGATGATCATAAATATACATAGGTACTATCATTGAAATTTCCCGCTAATTCCTGAAACTCGCTGTGAATTCTTTCTGTCAAAATTCTTCCCCTATAAATTCTGCTACTACAATGGCACCCAAAGTCACCCCTGTATTGAATCGTATCCTCACTCCCTGATCCAAGTGGATGTTGATGGCCACCCACCTATCCCATTTGGACCCCCGCAACTGTCTCTTTCAGTTTTTCAGTTTC
>APFE030243322.1:56145-70599 GCA_000404065.3 Pinus taeda
TGTAAGCATATTTCGGTATTTTCCATTAATAAAATGAAGTGTTATTTCCGCTGCATCTCTTTATTTATGGTTATCGCATCTTTGTATTTATGGTTATCTCTGTAATCTATTGCGTTCCTATTTAAATCCGGATCACTCCCCCTTATGGACCTAGACCACATTCCAATCGCTAACAGAGACTACAATAGAACTAAAACACAACGTGAATTCGACCTCTTCGATTTACATTGTTGGTTTCGAGATAATTACCTTGATCAATCTGATTAAATAAACCTCTAGCAATCGAAGCTTCCTCTATTTGTTTTCTCTCGGCCCTATCCTTTTCTTGAATTATTTTTAAATTTCCGAGGCTCTTACCTTTCATGTAGGAGGTCTATTATTTCTCCAAATGGTGAAATTCTCTTTTCCATTACATTTTATAGCATAAATCAAATTTTTCAGGTCCCTCACAAAGATCCCCTTACCCCTCTTTCCTTTGAATCTCTCTGAGAAATTTCCCAAAAATTAACATTCCTCTAGAGAGCTAGAATTTTTGAAGTTTTCCTCCATGAAGACTCTCAACTCCATAATACAAATCCCCCTTATCCCTCCTCTATGTTCCCTTAAAGGACTAGATAGATTATTCCTATCTTGTCATCCATTCTTGGTTACTATTTAGATGAATGGGTAGATGAGCCTATTCTAGGCTTTTTATCCACCTTTTCTTCAGAAGAAGGACTATCAGTCACCTTTGACTATAGTCACTTCTTAGAAAATGT
Source organism: Pinus taeda (assembly GCA_000404065.3). NCBI lineage: Eukaryota > Viridiplantae > Streptophyta > Pinopsida > Pinales > Pinaceae > Pinus > Pinus taeda. The sequence continues at coordinate 56,904 of APFE030243322.1, forward strand.
ATTTCATGAATAATTCCTTCAGTTTTTAACTGAAGGAATGTTCAAATATTATTCTATTCTCATGTGCATGTTCATTTTATTTCAAATATATAAGTTTCCCTTTTCAGTGCAAAAGCTTGGTCAATAAGGAGAGTCATAACATTTTGCCTTCTAGACTTCCTTAATCAGAAGACAATCACAAGAATTCAGCTTCACAGACTTCATCGATTAGTTTTTGTATCTAGAAACTTATTTGTTGTGTGGCCAAGAAATTCCAAGGATAAGTGACAACATTTATAAGGCTTTACAATTCGGTGAATAGTTGAAAATAGGAGATTGGTACCTTTACCAGTCATTCATAGAAATTAGAGTGTATGGTTTAGAGCTTCCATCATATAAGTTGCCTAAGTATCTACCAATGAGAACTTCTTCCTTGGAATACATCAGGAAAATAATTCACTATGACAACATTCATTTCATGGTAGCCAAGAAGAAATATTAGTTCTAGATCAAAACACAGATAGGACCTTTCATCTGCAATATTAGAGTAGTAGGAGAGGACACAGACCTCCTACTGAAAGAAATGCATTTCCTTCTGAGTTTCACTTGTTCCTATGAGCCCTTTGGGGTAATTTCTAAGTTAATAGTGGAACAAAAATATACATGCTATGTGCATACTCTGAGCCCAGAAATACAGAAGTATATGAACCAACACACTTGGGTAGAGAATACATTGCAGGAGGCCAAGGAGAAGGTATTTTCCATGATAGCTTCAGAGACTCCCATACCCAAAGAAAAGACAAATAAGAGATCGAGAGAGGATGATTCTCCATCAGTTACAGAATTCTAAGCCAAACAGTTCAAAATATACACAAAGAAGATTAAAAGAGGCTCTAAAATAGTGTTCTTGCCACTAGAGGACACACCAGACACTATTGTACTCTTAGGTTTTTAAACTTTTAAGTTGGATAGTGGTACCACAGAGTCCCCATCATCCTCGACTACTAAAGAGATTCCATCTATTGTACCTTAGACACCAGAGTCATCTACAGAGCAGAGGCAACTAGGTATTTTTCAGAGATATAAAGAGATTAAGTAGAGGAATGAATCCATTCATGATAATGTATCTACTCAATTCAGGAAGTAATATTCCTCCATTGAGCATAGGCTTATTTCAACATATGACATAGAGAAGGGAAGGATGCATATAGAATTCGTGTATGCCCAGGTCCCTCAACCAAAGTTAGAAATATTTTCAAACAAACTATTTTTGAATTTGAGGCAAAGGATGTCCATCCTTTAGATCAAATAGATATGCACAAGGAGGATGGAGAAATGGTATACTCTACTTTCACACAGAATACTAGCACTACTTCCAAACTACAAATTACCTCTAATAATGTGCAGTCTTAGCTTAAATTAGAGAAAGTGTCCTCACTTCCCAAAGATACCAAATCAAATACTTGGAGGAAATGTTGATCAAAGAAGGATTTGATCCAAACAATTCAAAATCCATGGAGGAGATAATCAAAAGCAAAAATACTAACATAACAGCCCTAAAGGAGCAATTGAAGTTGCCTACAGTAGAAGACCCCCATGCCAACGAACTTGGAGAGACAAAACTACAAAGGAAAGAGATGTTGAAACTTCTAGTGGAACAAAGTGTATAGATCAAAGAAATGGAAGTAGAGATGGACAACCTAATAAAAGAAAAGGAACAAGTTCACAACTTGCATTGATTCCTCTTAATGCATTTCCCATTACATATCTACTTCAGGGAGAAGTGTTAAAGAGGTTGAGGTAGGAGGTGAAATTCCTACAGGAATAGAGTACAAGATTTGAAAATGCCTTCCTAACAGAAATACAGAAATCCCAAATATTGTCCCAAATTTTGCAGAAGATGGAAAAAGTTTGTGCCATGGGCACTACATTGGCATAGGTAAAGGATAATATTTGGAAAAGGATCAACGAAGATATGGAATACATTTGACCTTCAATCCAAATAATGTTTGAGCAACAAGAGTTGATTGAAGGGTCCAATGAATCCATCGAGCAGGTCAAAAAGAAATTGGGAGATAAACCTAGTGAGGTCATTAATCTCATCAAATTTCTTAACACCAAGAACAGTCAAGAATTGGAAGAGTTGGAAATTGAAGACAAAACATAAATGACTTTGGAAGTTATGAAATTGGTAACTAAAAGAAATCTAATGATACATTTGCAGAGAAGGTTCGAATTATGTACATTGGTATATAGAAATTCTTCACCAAGCTAGAGCCCCTCTACAAAAAAGGACTTCCAAACTTGTTAGTTATTAATGACCAGCTCAGCACGTGGTCAAAGTATAGTGAGAAAATTATGACCAAGGCAAGAGAGAGTTCAAAGGTTATAGCTAGAAGACTCAGTATGATTTGAAAGGAGCTCTCGGAAGCATAACATACGATCTCGACATTCAGTATGCAATTAAAGTCCTATTCATCACCAGGCTGACATTCTCCAAATATACCAAAGTCGACGAAGTGTACAAAAAGTTGATGAATATGAATATCCCAAATGAACAACGTTGGGATAAAGTTTGTGAGTTACTAGAGTAAGAAGTAGTTTCGGGGGCATAGCTCAACATTACAGCGCATGAAGAATTTGAGCGCCAGATAGCCAGTTATTTCACCATTTCAGTTACACCAAATCAGACAGTTCCAATTTCCCTGATATCATTGTAATAGCTTATATTGATTTAGTTTTATTATTTTTAAATACATCCTAGTCATTCTCATAGGATATTTCTTGTAAATTAATTTTAAATACTTCATCTTCAGAAGTATCAAGGGTTGGTTTTTGTACAAAGAACACTATTGTATTTTGATGAAGCATCAACAGATTTACTAGTAATGCAGAAGCTCTTTCACATGATTCATGTGTCAAGTTGTTGGTGAAGTGAATCTATCATCTTATGTGTTTATATTTCTCTATTTATAATACATATTTGTTTTCAAATCTGAATTATTTAATAGATAAGTAAATAGAATAATTTTGTTTAAACCTACACTCTTCACCCAACTACAAATAATTTAAATGTTTTCTTCTAATCTTTAAATACATAATTTAGGTAACAATCCTCTATATTTGAAGTTAACCTTAAATCTATTCTTCTTCTCCATTTCACAGACCTTAAAGAATCCACTCAGTTTGTCTACCCTGCCCTATGAAATCTATCTGTAGACACTGCAGCAAATCTTTATTTTATATAATGAACTGCATACCCCAATGGTAATCTAGTTATCAACCAACCATTCAAATACAAATAAAACTCCAAACTTCATAGCTAGCCTAATATCCCCTCCAAAAAAATTAAATCTTACAGAGATAACCCTCTCTGAAGCTAGCAGGGCCAGATCCCAACTTCCAAAATTGGTTTTTCATTACCTTGGTGATTTTATTTTGCGACCTCAAAAAATTACTAAGTGGTAACATTTCGGCGACCATACTGGGGACTAAAAAATAATCCTTCATTTCATTATCATGAGATTATTTCCCTAGTTTTTTCATCCTTATTTCAAAAAATCTAATGATCAAAACATTGGAAATAAAGGATTAGAGGTTGTTTTTCATTTTTACAGATCTAACTCGAAAAAGATTTCATACCCAAGCCAATCCTAATTGAAACCCACCTGAAATTTTAGACAATCCTAAAAGGATACTAAGAAGGAGAAGTTTAGGTGAAAGTAAAGGAAGTAATAGCCCCCTTTCAAGGGCCAATTATTTTCCTGTAAACCTCGACACCATTCAAGATATTTAGTTCGACTTACTTTTCAAACATTGTCTTTTTCAGACTGTGCCTGAAAATTTTGTTGACTAGAGAGTGGTTGATGAATCCATTCTTCAACCCTATAAACCAATAAGACCATCTTTTGAACCTGATTTGGATCAACAATCCCTTCAAGAGTTCAACAAATTGTAGGATCTTGTGTGAGCACTTGATCAGTATGTACATCAAGCTTACATATAGCAGTTTGTTGAACTTGTGCTCTTACCATTGCAACATCAACTTCATCTTCCCAATCAACTCATCCAAAATTAGTTGGAATTACCTCTTCTATAATTTCTACTACTCATCCAGTAGTGTCACAAGTAGTAACTCAATTAATTCCCACAAGTCCTATATTTTCTCCTCCCTTAGGACCAAATATCATGGTTGCTCACTATGTAGCCATAGTGTTACCTACTCAATTGCATGATATGCCATAAGACTATCAATCTATGATTCAACAATTTTGTGGTACTATTGTTATTAGTGCACAACAACACATAGATAGGATGAATGAGTTTTTTGATCTTCATGAAGTAGATGAAAATGATGTAAAACTAAGGATTTTTTCTCGTAGCTTAGGTGGAGAAGTTAGAAAGTGATTCAAAAACTTAGCAGCGGGTACATTAGGGGATTTTTGAGGTATAAAATCAGCCTCCTAAGGCGATTATAGAATAATAGTGGAAATAATAAAATAAGATTAGATTACATCATCAAATTATAGAGGAAAAAAGGAGAAGGTATTTTTTCAGCTTGTATTTTCAACTTATCTCCATATGGGTGTACTCAAATTTCTAGTAGAAACACTCATTGGATGTAGAATTTGATTCCTCGTCTGAGGAGTACCCATATTGTATAATTTTGATGGACCTTTCTACATGAAGAAAGAAGAATACATGGAAAACATGATTGCAATCACATTTTTTTCATGTATTTCTCATGTTTCGTGTAGTAGGGTCCAACGAAAGTATGCAACATGGGTACTCCTTCGAGGAGGAATAAATTTTTGCATCCAACGAGTACTCCCACTTGAAATTTTAGTAAAAATGTAGGGAGATAAGTTGAAAATACGAGTTGAAAAAGTAGTTTTATTATTTTATTACTTTTTAATCTTTGTATTTTTTTACTCCAAAAATGGTGAATCGTCCCCCATGGTTGAAATCATCATCTTGAATCCGATTAGTTCTTATAAATTTTATTTTGGTTGTACATGTTTCTTAGGAGGCCCATTTTAGACCTCAAAAATCGCCTAATGGTATAACTGACCTTTTTGTTTTTCACCAATCTTTCCTAACTAGGTGAGAATTAAAAGGAGTCCTCTGTAGATCCTTAATGATTATAAAAACCTTAAGAGAGGACCCCATGAAACTGTAGAAGAGTATTATGATAGATTTAATAAGTTTTAAGATGCAATTCCCATTGCCATTAAACCACCCTCCAGCTTGGCCCTGATACATTTCCCAGAAGGATTCGATGTTGATATGGCCTATCAACTAAGAGAAAGAGATCTCGCAACCTTAGAGGAGATGCAAGCAAATGTACTTAAACTAGAGGCTATTTTATTAGCCAAGAAAGCTAAGTTAAAGGCTAAAAAAAGAGTAACACTAAAAGAGGAACCTCCATCTTCTGCTTCCACTGATTACAAAATAGGTAGTATACTAGTAACAGTAGTGTTATAGGTCTATTTGGGCACATCACTCCGGAAAATCAGATCAGTGTAAACAAGGTCTATCAAACCATAATTCAGTTGCTACATGACCTAGACATCCTACCTCATTGAGCACTTTCATCCATGAGAGTTTCTTGACTTCAAACCCTCTTGAAGTTCTTCCTTGTGTCACCAGTACACCCTTGGTTAGGGGTAAGTGCTCTACAATGTAGGTAGCTCCATTCAAGGTTGTGTTACAGAGCACCTAAGCCCATTCAAGCCTGCGTTGGGAAAGAATCCTCCAAATGTTCATTAGATCCTTAGTATATTCCACCTTTCTAGAGCCTTCTAGAAAGAACCCAACTCCTATCCTATCAAGATGAACTCGACTTACGATAGCCTTGGATCATCTAATCCTCTATCCTCTCATCCATTTGAACATGGAAACTAATCGTCCAATTATGGAAAACCATTGAGTGCCATATTAATGACAATACCACCTGCATTCATCTATAAATTGGCCTCCTGTCATAGAGCCAAGAGAGCTTCGATATTATAGAGAAATATTGTTGATTTAGAGACTTCAAATCATTTTCAAAGTAATGTTATGTTGTTGGATTGATATTGCTATTGGCGTCATGAGGACTTGGACTAAGCTAGATGTGTGACTCAAGATCGAACCATATTGGGTGTAACTTTTCCTTGTATCAATCAATAAAGTTGTTTGCTTCTTTTCCAATACTTTTGTCTATATCTATGATGAATTTATGTTCAAATGTTGGCAATTCCATTTGTTTAAAATAAATATAAAATATGCTTTGATTGTTGCCATCTTCTGTTTATGTTGGCATGTACCAATTGAGCGAATTTAGTTTGAGCGAGAGCAACAGGAGCAACTCAAAGGAGATCAAATGAAGTGAAGGATCACAAGTAGGTTCTTTTATCTTATATGTTTATTGTAGGAAAGGGTTAAACATCTTTACTTTAGTTGTTTTAAGTGTAACTACCCACTTGGGGAAGGTATGCTTATCTGTAGGTACAAATTAATAAGCATACTAGGGAATGACCATCATTTCTAGTAGTTATCCCTTGTCTTAGGAGCACTAGTAGAGTTTTCTTGAGTTCATTTACCTATATTCAATTATTTTCAAGCTTGTTTGGTCAAAATGTATGCTTATTTGTGTGTTGATAGTCCTCTCTGGCATCAATGCAACATTGTTCTTGACACAATGCACTGCAAAGCAGCCTTATCCTAGAGATAGTGCTCTACAATATATTGTCTCCCTCCTAGGACTACACTAATCCCTATCAAGCCAAAAACCCATCTTTTTGCTTGATTTTTTCCAAGTTGTTTCACATCTTGTTTGTTGAATGGTAAATGTTTCTCTGTCTTCGAAGTCCAAATTAGAATTTCTTTTCCATGCCCACTTTGGCTTTGTTTTTTCAATGTTTGTTTATGTTTTCTTTATCATTGTCGAATCAATACCTAAGTTAGCTTACTTAATTAGTATTTACTTTTCTAAAAATAATTGTTGTAAAGTCTTCATTTCTTTGAAACAGAAATTGTCGTAAAGTATTCGTTTATGATGAAAAGAATTGATTAATCATTTGTGCATTTAGTTTCTTTATGTTCATCTAAACATCAACAAAATGAAAAGAAAAACATGCATAATGCATTTAGAGGTTTGTGTGTGATTGTAGGAATGGTATAGGGAAAGTTGCATTAGATGTGTTGTATGCTCTTTGTTTAAAGATTCTGATTGCTCTATCCATTTTAGTTATGGTTTTCATTGTTTAAATCAAATGAAAATAATGTTTCCCATCTTAGTTGGATTCTAGTAGTTTCAAAAACATCACGTGGTGAACCTGAAAGGTAAACTTTTAAACAAGATCAACTAAAATTTATCTCAATTAACCTAATGGAGCATTGTAACTTAATGCATAACATTTATAGGTCTAGGATAGAGACGTGTTTCGACATCCTTAAACAGAGCAGTTGTCACTAATGGTCTGCGATACATTCTAAGTGTAATACCTCATTCCACGTACATAATTATATCATAGCTCGTCCACATACTTTCAAGTATATTGGGTAGTGTTATGGTATGGAAAGTATAAAGGAATGCTCGCACTGTGCAATTTTGAACTAGACAACACTAACGCAGATTGGGCCTCCTCATACTTTCAAGTATATTTGGGAGGATTACATTAGGTTTCTATCCATCTATAGGTAACCAAGTTGGTTGCCTTGTATACTGTGATACACCAAAAACTACATTTAGGGATATCACATGCATGAATGTTAAGTCCTTGGCTCCTCTAAGGCTGTATATTGTAGTTCATGGTTACTTGTTAATTCTTTTGGCTATATTACCCTCTTTTTCTTTATTTCTTTTTATCATAAAATAATTCAGCAATCGTGGAAGAAAATCAACCTTTACCCCGTTGTTTTCTTAGGATAGCGAGTAGACCACCTTTATTGCCTGAAGCTACACCTAGTTAGCAGAAGCGGTCTTGTTTAACTGAGTCTAGTACATCACAAACTTCTGGTTCTTCATCTGATTTACTAGAGTCACCTATATTGGTACATATTGTGATTCCAGTTACTCCTACTATTATTGGTTTATATGCTACTAAAGTGGAACCTTACTTGAGGGCACTGAAAGTGATCATAGTGAAATGATAACTAAAGTTTTCCAACAAGAGGTTGATCCTCAATAGAGTTGTTCAAAAAATTCATCCTGAACTAATTTTTCTTTTACCAGAACACTTGGACCCCGAAGTTAAACAACTAGAAGTTGTTCCCATACCAGAAGTTGATCAACCAGTTTATCCTCAGACATCTGTAACTGTTGAGACTTCTCCTTTACCATAGAGTCAAATATGAGAAATTTATTACGGACATGACGATGAAATCCTTCCACCTTGTTTGATTGCTATTAAAGAGGAATTTGAAGAAGAAACTTCACCTAGAAATCCAACTCGTTTTGGACCAGGGCTTTATATTTATCCTTCTTTTCCTTAGTTAACTTATACTACTCCTCTTGATCCTATTTACTTTAAAACTCTTGTAGATTCATTAGGACATTTATTAGGTCATTTGACTATGGTTGAAACAACATCCTAGACTGTATCATCTATTATAGTTGCGACGACATCTACTTTTGCTACCTTTTTTATATTTACCATAACACCTAAGTCACATCTGTATGGTGGTCCATCCATTCGACTGGGTTACCAATCATTATCTCAAACTGACTCTGGTGTTTCTTCTAGTCCATGGTCTTCACCCATGTCATCCAAAGGAAATTTACCTTGTTCTTCACTTACAGATACTGAACAGTTTGATCCAACAAGTCAATATCAACCTGGTCCATCTGGCTACCATCCAATGTATCCACTTAACAACGGATTACCTCCATATGGAGAACAATATGCCCAATATACTTATTCTTCATACTTTGGAGGGACACCATATGGTAGTATGCCATCATTTTTAGGTCCAACTTATTCTGGAAGGATTGTTTGTCAATGGAAGCCTACAATGCATGTTCAACCAAGGCTTATGTATCAATCACAACCAATACAACCTATTTCGCCCATACCTACTATGCTTGTCATTATGACTTTACGACAGTCGCAAGCTAAGTTGAGTGCATCTCAACCTTTGCAAGTCGATCCTTCAACGTCTCACCCTCAAGTTTCGGGTCTACAAACTTAGTCTTCTCAGACCATTTTAAAACAACCATTTATGTCTAAAATCCAAAAACCTTAGGCCAGTTTACCATTAACTGGGATGACTTAGACTTATACTAGTCCAATTTATCCACAAACTAGTCATACCTATACTGGTGGACAACAACCATTGTATCAACAACCATGGTAGCCACTATACCAACAACAACAATTCCAACAATACCAAACTTATCTTGGACTCAGTTAACAAGCCTATTTTAGGTTTGGTTAACAACAAGCTTAACTAGGTTCTAGTCAACAAGCCTATGCTAGTTTTGGTCAACAACAAATTTATCTTGGTTCCCAACAACAACCTTATAATGGATATGCTAAAAAAACCTACTCCTATCAATGTTACGAGTAGCAAATTCCTTATGCTGGTATGCAAAGGCCTATTTCCCAAGCAATTCCATCTTACGCTAGTTATGATCAACCCAACCTAAACCAACATTTGCCTTTTGTCACAACACTAGAATTACCAGATTTAAATCGGCTTACCAATGATCTCATTCTTTATTCAGCTTGGTGTCTGGTGATTCCACACAAATTGCCTTTTGATATTCCTAAGTTCAATGGAAACCCTAGAGAAGATCCATCCAATCATATTATGACTTTTCATTTATGCTGTTCATTCAACTCCCTAAATGATGATTCAGTAAGAGTACATCTTTTCCAAATAACACTCACTAGTCCGACTGCAAAGTGGTATATTGAATTACCACGAGCTTCATTTGACAACTTCGCATCCTTAGTCACTACATTTTTAACTCATTTCCATTTACCCATCAGATTTGAAACTGGGACGGAAATGTTGACCAACTTTAAACAGACCACTACTACTCACATTTATGATCGTATTAATGAGTGGCATCGTCATCGTCAAATGGTCAAAACTTTTGTTCCTGATCAACTTTTAGCCGAGTGGTTTATTAAATCCTTGTTGCCATCTATCACAGAGGATGTAGCTAAAGGAGGATTTGTTACTAAAGAGTAAGTAATTGCTCATGTACAATGCTTAGAATTGATTTACACCGAGTCTGGCATGCTCTTGATAAGATTCCAAATGCACCTAGACCAACTTTTACTATTCCACCACCTCCATCCAGTAAGGACTCTCATGCCAGTGATGGTGTGATAGGTTCTTCAAGCACTTAAAAAGCAAGTAGACCATCTAGTCAAACACTTGCTATTTCAAATCAAACCTCTAATACAGCTGATAATACACTTTCTTCTCAAATAAATGCTGTGTCATATGACAAAGGTAAAAATGAAAAGCAACCTGGAAACAAGAAAATGGGGAAAATAAAAAAGAAACAAACTTTCCCTCCTCAAGAGAAATCATATGATTCCTCTTCTCTAACTAGGAAACCTTTTTACCCATGTTTATTGGTAATGAGGAGCACTTTACGTGAGACTTTCCCCACCGCTTTAAAGTCTTAAAACTTCTTAAGACTTCTAGTACATCCACTATGTTGAAAGACCCTTTTCCAAACCCAGAGACTCATTTGGTTGCTATAGATCATGCTTCCACTTCACAAGTGCTTATGCTATCCACTACTAAGCCTAATATTGATGTTTTGGTGACTATACGAAATAAATATTATGGTAATACATTGTCGTCATGAAATAACCAGGCTATAAATCAACCCAATTCTTTGTTTGAGTCCATTCCACCACCCATTGCACTAGAGTTAACAGTAAAACCTCTTAAGGGAGTTATTCATAAATCTACATTCAACCCTCAAGCCTGAGCAACACAAAATTATAACATAGTAGAAGATTTGGCTCAATCACCTTCTGCTATGTCAATGCTTGAGGTGCTTCAAAATTGTCACTACCAAAAGCATGTTTTATTGTAAGCAATTGGTGGAAGTGATCCAACATATTCCAATCTTCTAGTTTTTAACCATGCGAGTTATATGCCACAATTACCAGCAGAGTTAGCATTCTTGATCCAAGTAAATGTTGTGAATCACCTCATTCACCAAAACCATTGTTGATGAAGGTGAATCTACTTGTATCATGTCAAATAATTGTAGGAAAAAATTTAGCTCACTACCTTTGTCATGATGACCTATGACGTTAAAATCTTTTGGCAGTCACACTTATACACCTTATGGAATTTTAACCTATAGATATAACTAGGGGGGAGAACTGTAACTATTGAGGTTGAGGTCATTGATGGACCCATTGACTAGAATATTTTACTAGGGAGACCATGGGTTTATGTTATGTCTGTTGTGGTTTCGATATACTTTTGTATGATCGCTTTCCCTCATAAAGGCGGAATCACGGTAATTAATCAACTCACCTTCTTCACCTCTAGTTCACATGAAACTGGAAGTGTTTCATTAGTTCACGGACCTCTGCTATCTCTTTAGAACATTGGAGTAGGTCTCTTCAAAGATTCTTCCATGACGGGAAATTTTTCACTACCGTCACCATCAAAAATGGAGGGAGTTGCAAAAGTTGACAACTAGAACATGATAGCTTCCACTTCATCTAACTCATGGAATATTTCCAATAATTCCAAAGTGTATATGTAGAATGAAACCATGCTACTAAGCCCAATTGACCTCACATAGCAATCAATGTTTTTGGCTTGTGTGGAAAATCCAAATCCATCATCACTGATTATATGGGTTGATCATTCATTAGAATACGGTACTTCCTTTGATCCTTTTTCATATACATTTTCTACTGATGAAGGAATCATCCAATCAATGATGACAAAAGAAGAACCGTGGGAAGATTATCATCATTGATCCCATCTTCCAAATCACATAGAAGATATTCCAAATGAACTTAATCGCCCTTCAATCATTGATTTCCTTTTGAATTTTGTATTTATAGACACATTCGATTCCAAATGAAACTTATCGAACATCGAAGAAACCGTTTCTATCGATATTTCAACCAAACCTAGAATTGTAGAAAACATCCATGTTGGCAAATCTTGTTCTCCGTCAGAACTTGAAACTTACTGTGCTCTTTTTCATGAATTTTGTATTTATAGACACATTCGATTCCAAATGAAACTTATCGAACATACAAGAAACCATTTCTATCGATATTTCAACCAAACCTAGAATTGTAGAAAACATCCATGTTGGCAAATCTTGTTCTCCGTCAGAACTTGAAAGTTACCGTGCTCTTTTTCATGAATTTTGTGATATATTTTCTTGGTCATATGAGGAAATGCTAGGTATTGATTATAGTATAGCTAAACATGAGATTAAAATGTATCCTGATGTCAAGCCAGTACGATAGTGCCTCCATCTTGTTCATCCGAAGAAGGCTGTTGCCATGAAAGTAGACGTTGAAAAACTTTTGCACGCTGGTTTCATATACCCTGTTCCTCTTACCGATTAGGTTTCCAATATTGTTCTTGTCATGAATAAATAAGGAACAATACGAGTGTGTGTTTATTATAGGGATGTTAATCATGCTTATCCAAAAGACAACTATCCCACTCCCTTTATCGACAAGATAATTGATGAATGTGCCAGATGTGAAATAATTTCATCTATAGATGGCTTTTCTAGCTATAATCAAATCAATATCCACCCAGAAGACCAATCTAAAACTGCCTTTATTTTTCCCTGGGGCACATTTTCATATAGGAAACTCCCTTTTTGTTTGAAGAACACTGGGGAAAATTTTCATAGGGAAATGAATTATGCCTTCCATTACATCAAACACATCTTTCAACCCTATCTATATGACTTACCTGCTCATTCACGGAAATGCGTTGATCACCTGCAACATTTGAGAGCCATCTTTTTATAGTGTTGACACTACAAAATTTGACTCAATCTACATAAATGTGTGCTTTGTGTTGGTTTTGGTCGTTTTCTTGCTTTTGTAGTGTGCAAAGAAGAAATTCAACTTGACCCCTTGAAGGTTAAGGTAATTCTTGATCTACCTCCACCTTCCAATTTACTTCAACTATAGAGACTCCAAGGGAAGGCTAACTTTCTAAGGAGATTCATTCCCAACTATGTCAAAATGGCTAAATGATTTACTCGTGTTTTGAAAAAGGGATTTACCTTCCATTGGGACTAGCTTGCACAAGCTTCCTTTGATGCTCTCAAAGATACCCTGATCTGAGTGTCATTAATGTATTCCCCTAATTATCAGAATGACTATTTCTTGTATCTTACCACTGTAGATACAACAATTTCTATGGTTTTAGTCCAAGAAGAACAAGGGATTGAACGTACAATCTATTATTTGAGTCGTAATATCAATGATACAAAAGTTAAGTATTCTTACATGGAGAAGCTAGATTTGGATTTTGTTCAAGCTGTACAAAGATTTTTCCATTATATCCTGCTCTCAAAGACCACTGTCATTTCGGATTGCAACCCTATGACATACATCTTGTCATATCAATTGCTGAGGGGAAAATATTCAAAATGGATCATCATTTTGCAGGAAGTTTATTTGGAATTCATCAAATCCAAGTCAAAGAAATCTCTAGTTTTTTCCAAGCTTCTTTGTGACCTTCCCTCTATCGCCATCAACGC
>APFE030243322.1:99815-127044 GCA_000404065.3 Pinus taeda
CACACTTTACCTAACTCTAACCTAACTCTATACTAGACCAAGTTGAACTTAACTATTCCTATGTGTCGGAATATCCTAACAGATACCATGTAGGAATATATAGGGTAAGTTCCTCAGACAGAACACCAAAGGACACCGCTCACAAACAGATCACAGATCAATACACAAGTATTCTTGATGTGGTTAAACCCTCAAAGAGGGAAACAGTCCACGGCCTGAGCCAACGCGGCCACTTCAGGAAATTTATTAATAAAAGAAATAAAATTTACATAAGCTTCTCTCATGAACGGTCACCCTACAAATGACCCTACATGCTCTTTAAATAGAGATCATGGACCAATCGGGTGTTATGCCACGGATCAAGTGTTGGTAATACCAAGGAGAGAATGAAGCGTCGGATCACTTCATGTCTAGAACATATCGTGACCGTCGGATTGTAAGTTACAAATGTACATAGTAAAGAAACACACTTTACCTAACTCTACACTAGACCAAGTTATACTTAACTATTTCCTACGTGTCGGAATATCCTAACAGATGATGTCATGTTGGAGAGCTTTTCCTCCCATACATGTGGAGTTTTTATGACATATTATTATGATTTATCTATTTGTAAAGGTATCTTTGGGTTGGCCTGTGACCTATTAGACTTGTTGAGCGCTTTAAGCAAACATTTAGGGATTTTCATTATAAATTAAGGAAAAGTGACTTGGTCGTCCTCGTATAAATAGAGTGAAGTCACTTTCATTTGGATCATCAGTAGACACACTCATTTCTCTTCTTTTGAGAGAGTGTGCACTCTTGCTTTCTCTTGCTCTCTTGATTGCAATGGTTAAGTAGAGTGCGAATTGTCTTGGGGAGGATAGTTATTGCATGGAGAGATTATCTTGTGGGTTGATTAACTGATTCTTGCTGGAATGGTGTAAGTGTAATGCTATTTTTTCCATTTTGCATGTAATTTCTGTAGTTAGGGTTTATCTTATGCCATATTAAAAGGTGCAATATCTTTATGAACTTTTGTTTCTACATATTTATGCAAAATTTGTCATTCAAGAATCCATCAAATGAACTTGTTTTCATGCATCATTTGACCATAAATCTCCTATGAAGGGAAGGGAATTGTCTGCGACTCTTCTTCATCCGAGGTCTTCCTACATAGACCTTGACCTATTTGACTCCATTGACCTCGACCTATGTGATAACTATGGTCATGGAATGGGAAAGGAATATGGCCATAGCCATGGTACTAGCTGAAGGAGGTCCAACATCTTGAGTATAATGATGATAAAATGCAACAATCATGGAGGCATGAGTTACCCCCTTCCTCGACCTTCTTTTTCCACCCCTCTGGGGCACCTTTTACTCTAATGACCCTACGTGCTTTATGCTTGTCCAATTCCCCTTAAAAATGTAGCAATTTATTGCTCATTGGAGTTGGGACATTCATTAGTTTCTTTAGTTAGATAGGGCATGAAATGCTTAGGAACATGGTGATGGCTAATGAGGGTGGTAAAGCTCGTGCTAGGTTCTTGCCTGTGTGCTTGATAGTTGTCCCGACTCCCAACCATCTTTTGCATTTTTCCATTTTCATTCATTTGTGGCTTCATATGCTTTTATCTTTCTCTCAGCGGTGTCAATCACTTAGGGCAAAGTTTTTGGGCCTTGACGTAGAGATGAGGATATAGGGTGCCAATCCCAATGATCAATGACAATCAACACAAAGAATGGAAGTGAATATAAGGGAGAGATGGAAGGCAGTAAGTATGGATTACATTGGGCACACTATCAATTAGTGCCCCTCCTAAACAATGGAAGAAAAGGGCCTTAGGGGTGGTCACACTAGACTAGGGGCAAAAGATAATCTCCCAGGTGAAGTATGAGGACAAGAGTACAATCAAGAGCGTTCAATCATCTAGTTTGGCCTATGATCCATATTTGTATGCCCTAAACATTAAATGAAAGCACATGATTACATAAATGGTTAGTGTACTTTTTGATAGATGACCCACCTTCCTTCAAGAAGTATGCTAGATGGGAGAGAGCACTAACTAGAGCATAGGTTGAGAACACTAAAGTAAAACTATGTATGGGTCATCATAGGGTCGCTGGCAAGTTGGTCGACCAATGGGGAGAAAAAATCCCTAGGGGTTACCCATTTTTGGTGTTAAACAATCCACAGGTTGATGCAGTTGAAGAATCTAGGGAAATTAGTAATGATAGTATTCTTATAGCAATGATAACAATTTGTGAAGCACTTTTAAGTTTCTTGCTAGGTTGATCTTCTTCCTTATTATTAGTGTATGTTTGTTTACTTCATCAAACTGCTACCAAAACACAAGAAACAAGAACACAAGATATTGGCTCTCTGCCAGGGCAAAACCTCTCTCTCTTAGAGAGGAAAACCCTTTCTCAAATTTTTCTTATTGAAGCTTCTATTGATCAATGCCAAACCCTAGACCCTTGACAAGAATTTCCTCCAAGCACATGTCAAGTCCTTCCTTCTTCCGACACTTCGTCCTTTGGCACTTCGTTCTTCTTCCGACAACTAATGGTAGATCTTGTTATGTTAGCTGTAGAAGAAATATTTCTCCTTGATCCTTAGTAGACCCCTTCACATATGAAGAGTACCTTATCCTTCATCCGACCGAGCACTTTCTTAAGATATAGTTGCAGGTCTGATATGACAGCAGTGAAGCCCTAGTTTCTCACACGTGTGGGAGGATTCTTTCAAGATACTTATGCTAGAGTCTTCCTTCCTTCTTCGCTTGAGTGAGAGGCCTTATAGGCCTACTTTTCTTGCCCAACCAAGGAGATTATATGACTATGATAGTAGTGCTGTCATGACAACAGGAAGAGGCTCCTTTCTTCGCACATGTGATTGTAATAGGCCTTAAGATAGCCCTATTACACTTCGGTCTTCTTCCTCCTTTCTTCGCTGCCCTTGGAGGCTCTTCTTTCGTCCTTCTAGTACCCTTTTCTTGCTTCCTACCTTCGCTGATTTCAGAGGTGAATATATTTGACGTTGGAGGAGTGGACAACCTCTATATATAGAGGTCTGTCCCTCCTTTAGGCCGACTTGAGGCCAACTTGACTCTCCCACTTCAGAGTTGCTTCTTAGGTGATGTCATTGCATGGAGGAGACTTGTGACTTCGCTTGGAGGTAGTCTTTTGACTCTAATACATATATATACATGGTGTTACATGCCCTTAAGGGTCTTCAACATTTCTTTTGACTCTTTGACTTTCCTATAGCACTTTGACATGGCCTAGACCTATCCAATGAGCAAGAAACTCATTGATATAAATAACAAAAATAATATTTCTTTTATTTTATAAATACAAATATCAAAATTACATTTATGAAGATCGAACCTAGTTACACTTTTTTCAACACTCCCTCTTAACTAGGGAGGTATTCATAAATCATTACAAGGTGTTTGGCTATTTTTCAATCTTGAAGAATTCACATAAGAGAAACCAGATTGGCAATCCATCTGTTATAGCATCATAGTAACCAACATTGTTTTCATGGCAAGGCCTTGACTAACAACTCTATCTCTTATAGAGCACAATGTTGGCAAGACTAATGATTATAGACACCTTTATCATTGTCTCTCAAGGTGCATACTCACTCGGGTGTTCACTGAGTATGACCTTCTAGGACTATTCTTATCTTGGGTTCCTAGCCCTCAAAGAATATCGGTCCTCTTGCCTACTCTTATCTTGGATGCCCTACACATCCTCAAAGAGCATTGGATGCCAGATGGTTGCTCAATCCTCCATTCTTTCTTCCAAAGTGAAGACAAGTATGTTGTGTTTATCTCTTCCTCTTAACTGGGGAAGATATGCCCAACTTTCCTTTGACAAGGAACTTGCCCAAGCTCCTTTGTAATTAGGAACTCGTTAGAACTCCCTCTCAGCTAGGGACTTGTCCATACATCAACAACTTCTTCTTTGTGGGTCCTTCAGCTGCAGGATCTCCTTCTTCCTTTGATGTCATGAAGTTTTGTTGAGCTTCTTCTTTGTAGGGCATCAGCCATTGATCACTTTCCTTTCTAGTTTGTTATGTCATATCTTTCTTCGTGAAAAGTGGCCTTCTTGATATATGTCAGGATCTTTCGTCATTTGGCCACTCCTTTGTCATTTGACAATGTTTATCACATGGATGCTTAGTTGTGCTTGCCTTTTTCAATACTTCGATCTAGTAGCCCTTCGTGACTTCATCTTGATATTCCTTTGGAATTTACATGATACTTTGCTTGGATGGCTTTTCATCATGACATCTTGTTGACTAGAATCAGTTACCTGCATCTTCATATCTCCAAGGCCTTCATAGGTGTCAAGGGTCATTTGATCTTTTTCTCCCTTTGTCAGAGTTCTCATGCCTTCTTTCAGGATATGTCTAATGAATCTTTGTCAGATAGTGATTGTTCGTGATCATCGTGTTCTTACATCTTTGATCTCTTTCTTCATCTGCTTCTTCATAGATTGTTTAGTCAACCACCTCATATTCCTTATGAGGGCACTTCTTCATGTTGACCTTCATTGGTTTGTAGTACATGCTTTCGAGCATGTCATTGGTGAAAGAGATACTTTTATACTTGATCATGCTTTAGAACTATTCCCATGATTCAATAATATGATGACATAATTAAACATTGATGCATACATACCTCATCACAGTGCTTCTTTTGATCATCTTAGCTTCATTTATTGGCCCCTTTTGATTGAGATCGTCTCAATTTCTCTTGCTTCATCTTTTATTGCCTGCATATCATCCTTTTTTGAATCCCATGAATGTAACTCCTATTGAGACATTTGCTCTTATTTATGAACCTTCTTTTGAAGATTCTACCGCAGGATCTTGAAGACCCTTAAGCTGCAAATGCTTCTTCCTTTTTCTGCTTCCTATCTTCTTCTTTCACTTCTTCAGTCATATGAGCTTCTTCCCTTTTTCTCTTGTTGTTGTCCTTCTTAAGCTTGGGACAATCCCTTTTGTAGTGTCCATATTCTTGACAACCAAAGCGTTGGATTTTGGACATGTTGACCACTACGTGTCAACGACCCATACCAATACACCCCCTTTTTTGCAAAAGGGATAACGCCTGATCGATGTGTTCGTGTTGCCCAACTATCATAATCAGCCTGATTATCATGTTATAATGTAAACCCATTCTGCATATATGTGATGTAAATAATTTCAACAGATTTGTGTCATGTATGTAATTACCTAGGTAAACCTATTTTTCTGGTAATGATCTACATTTCGGGGGTTTTTTTGTCTCACCGATCCATTCTCAGATGGTCAGCAGAGTTTTCCTTCAGCCTTACCCCAAAGCTGGAATGAATTTTGTCACCGGGATCTTAGGTGAGTCCTAGTGTTATAGATCGAGTCTGTGTAAAAGTGACTTGAGAATAATCCTAACTAGTTGGTTAGGTTATTTTATTACAAGTTGCTTGGTCTGTTGGATTATATTTGTGTCGCAGAAATGGGTAGTCTGTGAGGGTCTTTTTCAAATGGGTTTTCCCCCTTGAGATGTAAAAATGTAAAAAAAAAAATCATGATGTAAAGTGTCTTGAGGGTTAGAAAAATAATTTATCCCCTCATAGGTCCCAGGTCCTAGGTAAATTTAAATTTTCCAGAGGTAAAATTCGTGGATCCTTTAAAAAATTAAATCTTAACAAGTCCAGGGACTAAGGTTAGTTGATTATTTTGCTAAATTTTATGTCATAGGTCCTTGGGGTTAAGTCAAAGTCAAAGTTTTGAGGAAATAAATGCAAAATTCTAATTTTTGAATTTATTAAAATGCATTTAATTGAAAAATTTGAAATTTCCTCAATATTTAAAATTTCGATGGATGAGATTAAAAGAAATTTTGATCTTCATCAATGGTCGATATCACTTTGACAAGGATCACTCGAACTAGCCATTGGGAAATTTATCTTTAAATAGGGGGTCTGTTGTTAGTTGAGATCATTCGATCTTTGAGTCGTGTGCTAAGTGAAAGCTCTCTTATAATTTTTTTTGAGCAATAAGGAAAGACTTTGGGGTTAATTCTGCTGGTGTTATTCTTCATGGAAATGCTGTAACATGTGTTATTTTCATGCATAGATTTTCTTTCAGCCATTGATGATAGCTTTATGAGGAGTGATTTAAGCACAAGTATTTTGCTTGATCACTAGGGTTTGAATGGTAATTTAAGTTCTGAATATAATGGCAGTGATCTCTATTAAATCTGAATTTTATTATCGTTTTCTCGCCCTACGCTAATGGTTGAATTGAGTTGTGCAGGGAATTTTGATTTTTAGATCATCGGGCGTTCGGGGAAGTTTTCAATTGGACCAGCCAACTCCCGTTTAGTATTTTCTGAAGAGCCCAGTGTGATTGAATCCCGGGCTTATCATAAGAAGTTTCATTGTTGATGCATGAAGGGTCTTGGGCAAAGCACCTCCGTTTCAATTTTTTGTTGTTGTTGTTGTTGCTAAATTGATAAATCTGGCTTTTCAGAGCCTCAGATTATCAGATCTGGGAGCGGAGTTCGACTCATACTCGCCAGATCTAGTAGATCTGCTACTCCTGTGCATAGATTTGTAATTTTTCAATTTTTCTGACATAGGATTTCTGGGGTTTCATTTTTTTGTGGTATATCGAGATTTTGCGTGTTTGTGTTTTCAGGAACAGGTTGCAGATTTGAAGGTGAAGTTCGATTTTGAAGCTAGATCTAGGCCCTGGAGGGTAAGATCTGACCTTAGAACCAGATCTTGCAGAGGCATTATTTCTGTGGTCCAAGGGTTTTAAAATATCTTAAATCTGAATAGTTTCACAGGGGTTTCAATTAATAAATCTGAAGCAGAACATAGCATCTTAATCTGGAAATTTTTGGGTTTTATTGGGCTGTCCTCCTAAGGCTTTTTCGAAATCATTTTAAATTTCTGTCTTCTGCCTGGGGTTTTTCAATTTCTATGCTGTAGAAAAATTTCGATTTTTGTTTTAAAGGTCGAAACCCTATCCTATACGTTGTTTAACCCACAATCCCTGCGGCTTTCCTCATTAATCCCTCACGCAGTGCCATTCTCTCCTATCCGCTATCCATTCCTTCTCTCACGCAACATTTAATGTCAGCCTCTATTTCAGTGCACGCTGCCATCATAACCCTCATTGCTGTTCCCCTCTCCACCTGCGTGCTGCCACAAGCTGAAAACGCAGCTCCATGCTCTCATCGCCACCTCAATCCGCAGTCTTTCTAGGTTGTTGACTTGCGTCCTTGCCATTTGCTCCACAACTATTCTCCGTCTGCGTGATCTCCTTCCTTCCCATCGCTACCTGCGTCTTTCTCTTTCCAAATCCACTTGCCCTCACGCTGCCACCCTCAGTGTGCTTTCCCTCCTCGACTTTTCCTGGCACTCTATTTGCTGCCGTCGTGAGTCCACCCTTCATCCCTTGCCCTCCATACCCTCTCTTTGCTTTCCGTCGTCAAGCTCACACCTACACACACGCATAGCAATAAACACTTATATTTTTTTTGTAATGGCTTTTAGGTTTTTGGTAAATTATTTGGCGTATCTCGACTTTTCATTTTAATCTTCATTTGTATTATCATGAGTTAGATTTAGGTTTGGTCCTTTTATTTTTATTTGTTATATTTCATTGGGGTTTAGGTTTAGCTTTTTCTTTTTCTTTTTTTAAATTTTCGATTTCATTTAAACAAGTTTTTTTTTGGTTAGATTCATTAAAATAAAAATATAAAAATTGATTTTGTTTTGACTTTTATTTTTATTTGATTTTTGATTTTTCTTATTTTTTTTATTATTGGTTTATGATTTTAAATTTTGATTAAAAAAAAACATAAAAAATAAAAAATTCTAAAACTAGAAAGTTATAATAGACTCATAGACCCTAAAACTAAAAAACTAAAAAGTAAAAATAAAAAAGGGAAGGGGCTTCATTTTTAATTGTCATGTAATTTTGGGACTTTCTAAAAAAATTTAAATCAAAAGTTTTGTTGTTTTTTTTTAAATTTTTTCGCATTTAAAGATTTTTTTTTTTGTATGTGGCCTCTGGCCCATTAAAAAATTAAAAAATATATTTTTTGATTTATTTCGGTCACATTTAGTCTTGCTTAAAATAACAAGAAATTCACCTAAAGAAAAATTAAGTGTCAATCTAAAATTTCTTCTTGGTGTCTTTTGTGCTAAGGCAAGATCTAAAGGTAAATTTTTGTGGTATTTGTCATTTCTCTATAGTTAAATGTGCTTAAATTTTTATATCTGAAGATTAACTATTTGAAAGTGGTAAATTTCCTAAATTTAGAATTTTAAGCATAATCATTTGAACTCTAGGATCTGAACTGGTTAGCTTTTAAATTTCGTGGTTGATTGAGGTATTGGTATCTCTTGAAATTTAATTGCTAAAACATTGTGCATCTAGTCAAATTGATCATCATTGCTTGAATTATTTAATGCTCATTACATGCTAGACATTTTGCAAATATTTTCAAGCGATTGTTAAAGATTTTTATTATGGAATTGCAAATAGATTTCATCTTTCTAAGCAACAATTGATAATCAATTAGTTGGATCATTAACTCCATAAGGCACTGGTATTAATCATTTTCAAATTCTAAATCTTGCTAAGCCTTAATCAAGTATTTGATTGCATTGCTGTGTCTCCCGAGCCGGTTGATACCCAACTGGTTCTCCTTCATCCCATTTATCCATAGGGTCTACCCCGCTTAGCTTGCTTTAGGGAGACAACTTAAATGGAGAGATTTGGGATCAGGGTGACAGCCCTTAATCTGAGCGTTGTCGTGGTGCCTAGACATTCTGCGCGACAACATTTTTTGGCACCGTTGTCGGGGATAGAGTTTTTTTTGTCCTTGGTTTCTTTGACATTCATCTCATTCCTTTTTTTTCATCCTTTCGTCTCTTACCGGGATAAGTTCCTTGTCCTTGGCTCCTTGCTTTCAGGTTATTCTGAGATAGAATTTTTGTCCGGGTGGCGACTCCACTTCATCTATCCTCTGCAAGAGTGTATACTAGAAGACATCCAAGCAGTTTGGTTAATCCTGCTCTTGATCCTGAGAGGGCTCTCAGAGTACGATTACACAAACTCTCTTCTTGTACCTTTCCTGTTAATCTCGGACAAGAAGCCCTCTTTGATATCTGTTTGATTTTTACTAACCCGGTCGAGCACGATATCATGGACATATTCGCCCCTTGTGACTTTACTAACAGTCAAGGTTATCCTAATGATATTCCAAAACATGGAATGGATAAAATACCTATCTTTCAGGGCAATAATGCAGTTAGTGCTAACTCTCATTTGAAATCTTTTAGTCCGTGGCTGGGTAAGTATGCAAGGGTTGCTGATTTTAATCATGAAGATGTAAAGATGACTCTTTTTGTTCTTACCTTGGAGGGGGATGCTTTAGATTGGTTTACGGAAAAGCCTCAAAATTCATTTGATTCTTTGCAATCGATTATTAATGCATTTAAGAAAAAGTATGGGGATAAGAGAGAAGAAAGGCATCTTGTAAAAGCTATCAGTATCATTAAAAAGAGAGAAAATGAGGCTGTAGAAGAATTTAGCAGGAGGTTCAATGATATCATTAAGGAACTACCTCAAGATTATAAACCTACTGATAAATCTCTTCGGGACTTTTATATTGATGCTTTAGCCCCGAGCCTTGTTATGAGTTAAGACGTGCTAAACTTCTTGATTATAGGGATTGTCAAGCTTTAGCAGTAGAGCTTGAAAAAGATAAGGTAGCATCTGGGAATGGTTTGTAGATTTTTGTGGTGTGGTTTTTGAGAGACTGAATTCGAATATTCCACAGTGTTCATCTTTTATTCGTCGATGTTTAGAGTCTAGACCAAGACTCATTATCAGGACTCAGCATCTGGGAAGTCTGAAATCCCAAGTTTTGATAGGGATTCAACGAAATTGAAAGAACCTAAAGGAAAAGAGGTTCAAGAACCTGATAACAATCTTAAAAAATTACTGCAAAAAATTGAAAGCATGGAGATTAACCAAGCGAAATTAACCTCTAACCATGCTAAGGAAATAACTACTTTGTAGAATAGGTTGGTCCAAATGGAAAGAGCTCAAACGCAAAATTTCCAACCTAGAAATAATAATAATAATCGAAATAATAATTGGCAAAGGAAACGTCAATCTAGTGAGTAGAGACTACCTAATCCGCTTGAACATACTAATTTGGTCGATGATGCTCCGCCTTATTGTCAGGCTTGCGATGCTCTTCATGAGGAGGCAACTTGCCCCATGGTTAGAAGGATTTTGGATAATGGAATGTTTGGGGCAGGTAATCAAATAAATTGTGTGGGTAAAGAGTTTTCTTTGTCTGTGAAAGACTGGATGGAAGTTAATGAAAACAGTGGAGATGTTATGCCTTCCACATCAGCTTTTAGTACAAATAATTTTGAGAATGAAGATGATATGATGATTAAAATTTATGGTGAGAAGCTTTCTCCAACGCGAATCATGGACATTCTGAAGATAAGGGTTTAACTTATCAGAAAAGGGATAAAGATCAAAGCAGGAATCAAATTCCCCCTCGAATTTTTAACCCAGGTTCAAACTCTGGATTAGATGTCGATCTGGGAAATTGGTTTAATAATGCAAAAATCTGGGTTCCTGTCTCCGAGATTGCGAAGATTCCTTCCCCAAGGGCTAAGTTACTAAAAGCTATTGAAACTCCTCAAGTGAATGTTTCTCAACAGAAGGTTCCTGAGGTTGATTATCAAGATGCTCCTATATATTTGCAAAGTTTAGATTTAGATAACAAGGATCATCAACTGTTCTTTATTACTTTGATGGTTAATGGGTATAAATTAAATAGTTGCATGCTGGATTCTGGTGCGTCGGCTTGTGTCATGACCAAGAGGGTTATGAAACAACTTAATCTTAAGAGTTTCTAGGCCTTACTACAATATATGTGCCATGGATTGTAAGAAGATTGAAGTTCACAGTCTGATCAAGGATTTACAAGTTCATTTATCAGTTTACCCTGACATTATGATTGTTATGGACATTGTTGTTGTTGATGTGCCTAATGCTTGGGGTATGCTTTTATCTAGAAAAAGGGCCTCTGATCTAGGAGGGAGTATTCAAATGAATTGGTCGTATGCTATGATTCCTTCTCCTAGAGGTGATGGTTTTGTGAGACTTAATAAAGAGCTTGAAAGAAGATTCCATGTTGAAGATCCTAAGAGACCTCATAATGAGATAATTAAAGAACAATCTGACATTGGGAAATATGCTATCTTGTCTAATTCAATAGTTCTTCCCGATGATAAGGTTGATAAAAGCATTGGGGGTCTCAAAGATAAAGTTTGGTACATGTATTTTGATGGGGTGTCGTCTAGGCATATGGTAAAAGTGCAGGAATAGTATTAAAATTTCTCCTTGGTCATATTTTCAAATCTGCCTATCGGCTGGAGTTTGAAGCAACCAATAACATTGCTGAATATGAAGCTTTGTTGTTGGGTCTTGAGTTGGCAAAGGCTTTAAGAGTAAGTTGCTTAGCATCAAGGGGGATTCTGACTTAATTATCATGCAAATTAAAAATAAATTTGCATGTAAAAATCAAAGGTTAAAGAGTTATTGAATGCTGTATGGGATACTATGGAATACTTTGATGCTTTTGACTTTGAGGCTATCCCAAGAGCGCATAATAGTTCGGCAGATGAGCTTGCTGTCGCTGCTTCTACTTTGTTGTTATCTGATGAGTTGATTAAGGATAAGATAAAAATGGAAGTTATATTTAGGCCTTTTGTTCCAGATAACTCAGAGCGTTGGCAAGTTTTTGATGACAAGAAACAAGTGATTCGTTTTCTTGATAATTTGGATGAGTTTGAAAATTTTCGGATAGATTCTAAGGAGTCTGGATCTGATGATTATGCAGATATCATAAATCCTACTCCTAGGAATGTGGTTTCTTTAGAACAACACTTTGATCGGCATGATGCCACAAAGATGAAAGAGGAAAATAAAATGGATCCAGGCAAATACATCAATTGGTACTTCTAGAGATCCAAAGATTATCAAAATTGGCAAGGGTACCAATATTGAAGAAAGAAAAAAGTTAACCAATTTACTTTGTGAATATTGGGATGTTTTAGCATTTTCTTATGATGAATTAAAAGGTTATAGGGAAGATGTCATGGAGCATACTATCCCTTTGAAAGATGAAAATGCTAAACCCTTTCGTCAAAAGCTTAGGCAGATAAATTCTAAGTTAGTCTCTTTGGTTCAAAAAGAGCTTTCAAAGATGCTTGCAGCAGGGATTATTGCTCAAACGAGGCATTCAACATGGTGTTCCAGCCTGGTGATTGTTAGGAAAGAGAATGGTACAATAAGACTGTGTCGATTTTCAAAACCTTATTCTAGCATGTAAGAAAGATAATTACCCTTTGCCGAACATGGAGACTATGTTGCAAAGAGTAACTGGTTCTGTAATGATGTCATTGCTAGATGGTTTTTCTGGACACATTCAAGTATGGGTTAAGAAGGAGGATCATCATGAAACTACATTCACCACACCATGGGGTACTTTTGAATATATTAGAATGTCGTTTGGATTAACCAATGCTGGGGCTATGTTTCAAAGGGCTATGGATTATGCCTTCAAAGGTTTAATTGGAAAGTTTATCGAAATTTATCAGGATGATCTTACTGTTTTTTCTAAGGATGGCATAAGTCATATAAGTCATCTTAGGCAAGTTTTTGATCTAAGTTGTAGGAAACGCTAGCAGGGGAGGAGTTTCCGTATGGAAACGGAAACGAAACGCAGAAACACGTACGATACGGCCCAGAAACGCGTTTCTGGCCGAACTGGCACATTTCTTGAGGTGGAAACGTGGCTAGTACGGCCGAAAACGCGTTTCTAGGCCGTACGATGCTATTTCCACATGCAATTTGACTTTTTAACTTTTAATTTTTTATTAATTTGTCTTCTAATTTTTAATTAGGTTTTTCTAATGCCTTCTAGTTGCTTCTTGATCCCTGTCTAAAGTTATAAAAGTGAATTTTTGCCTTATTGTTGATATGCAGTTCATCAGGAAGTTTGAGGCATATGCAGTTCATGGTAATGTTAAATTCTTAAAGTAAAAAATATATTCTCCTTTATTTTTCATTTTCATCCTTTTACTTATATTTTTAACATTACCATGAAATGACTCAGGATGTTTGAGAGTGGTTTCGCTCTCATTGGATTTCATATGGAGAAAGTAGAATTTTAGATCTCACTCAAAATCCAGCAGACTTATTTGTTTTTCAGGATTTCAGGATTGGGGGGGTTGCAATGTTTCCATTGGATTTTATCATGTACTAGGGTATGGAACTTGTATTTAATCAAGAGAACCAACCCTCTATGCAAGGAGACTCCCAATAATCAAGAGCATGTAGGGTACTAGGGTATGGAACTGTATTTAATTAAGAGAACTAAGGTCGTTCGACTATGTAGGAGGAGACTCCCAATCAAGCACAAGACAAGAAATTAGAAATTTCTCGTGGCTGATTTTGGATATTCTATTTTCATTATGTGATCATTCATGAGTAAATGTGATGTAAATTTAGAGACTTATAGTTTATGCATTGACAATTGACAATTTTATCATAGTGTAATAAATTAGAATGTAATCATATATGCTTTATGATTGTACAATATTTCTTAAATGTCCTAATATATATATATATATATATATAATATATATATATATATATATATATATATATATTCACGTTTCCCCATTTCCAAAATTTGGGGGAGGGGGTCACGTTTTGTACCTGTGCCCGTTTCGGAAACTCGTACTCGTTTCCCCGTTTCGTGCAACCTTGTTTTTGATAAATGTAGAGATTACGAGATTTCTTTAAATCTGACTAAATCTGTTTTTGGAGTAACTGAAGGGAAATTACTTGGTCACATCATTTCTAAAGATAGAATCAAGATTGATCCTGAAAGAGTTGAGGCAATCCAAAAGAATCCTCTTCCCCATAATCTTAATCCCATCAGTCTTTTCTTGGAAAAACAAATTTTCCTAGAAGATTTATTCCAAATTACACAGAAGTAGCCAAGCCTATTCAAAGTCTTCTGAAAAAAGATGTAAAATTTGTTTGGCAAGAAGATGGCAAAATGGCTTTTTAGGACATCAAAGGTGCTATTGCAAAAGCCCTTGTTTTAGTTAGTCTTGATTACTCTAAGGATTTCATGATTTTCTCTTTCACTTTTGAAGATACCATTGCTGGTGTCTTATTACAGAAAAATAAAGATGGTCACGAGCAACCTATTGCTTTCATGAGTCGAGCGCTTCAAAATTCAGAATTAAAATACAATACCATGGAAAAGCAAGCCTATGCCTTAGTCAAATCTCTTAAGCATTTCAAGACTTATGTGGGTTATTCCAAAATCATTACTTTTGTCCCACATTCTGCGATTAAAGATATATTAACTCAAACTGATTGCTTAGGGACTCGTGCTAGGTGGGTTACTAAAATATAAGAATATGATTTAGAGATTAGACCCACCAAGTTAGTCAAAGGCCAAGGCTTGGCTGAAATGATGATCGAAGGTAATGAGAAAGCTCTTGGTTTGATTTGTCTCAACGATTCATCTTCACATGAGCTGCAAAGATTAGGAGAGCATGAGTGGTACAAGGACATTATCTATTACTTGGTAAATCTTACATGTCCTAACCATTTAGTCGCTCATAAGAGAAGGGCTCTTAGATTGAAAGCCACTAAGTATTGCCTCATGAAGGATGGCCTTGGATGGAGAAATCCTGAGGGCATAGTACTTAGGTGTGTTGATGAAATTGAGTCCAAGAAGTTAGTTTCTGAGTTTCATTCAGGGTTTTATGGTGGTCATTATGCTGCTAGAACTACTGCCCACAAAATTCTGAGAGCTGGTTATTATTGGCCTTAGACTTTTTCTGATGTGCATAAGTTTGTTAAAAGTTGTCAAGTTTGCCAACTATTCATTGGGAAACAGAAGCTTGCTGCCCTGCCCTTACAACCTGTCGTTGTGGAGGCACCTGTCTGGACTTCATCGGGAAGTTTCATGAAAATTCTAGCAATGGCGACTCATGGATTTTGACTGCTACCGATTATTTCACTAAGTGGGTTGAAGCCATCGCTGCTAAGAATGCCACTGAAAAGGCTATTATGGATTTCATTGAAAATAATATCAGTACTAGATTTGGTGTCCTTGCTAAGATCACTACTGATAATGCCAAGGCCTTTAGTTCTTCAGAATTTTCGTCTTTTTGTTTCAAGTATGGCATTGTCTTGTCTCATTCATCAAATTACTATCCTTAGGGTAATGGACTTGCTGAATTAAGTAATAAAAATCTCATAACCATTATCAAGAAGATAGTAGGGGATAATAAAAGAGCTTGGGATAGCAAAATCAAGTATGCTTTATGGGAAGATAGGATTACTAAAAAGAAAGCTACTGGTAAGAGTCCTTTTGAATTGGTTTATGGCTTGGATGTAATCTTACCTGTGCACCTGAAATTGCCAGCTTATCAACTCCTTTAGCATTTTTCCACTAGTAAAAGATGATGTTCAATATAGAATTGATCAGATTGTGGAGTTGGATGAAACTCGTAGGACAACTTTTGATAATATATGTAAAAGTCAATCTAACATTAAGAAAAGCTTTGACAAATCATCTCGATCTAGATTTTTGCAGGTTGGAGATATGGTACTCCTTTGGGATCGCAAGAATGAAAAAATGGAAAATCATAAGAAATATGATAGTTTGTGGCTGGGACCATATATTATTCGAGACATTGCTGGGCCAAATTTATTCCTCTTGAGCAAATTGGATGGCGAACCACTTGAATTACCTGCAAATGGCCAAATGCTGAAGCTATTCTTCAAAGATAACATCTAATGCCGTGGGGCATCCTCTGTATTATATTTCTAACCCTACACCTTGTCATCTCAGCATTTCATTTTTGTTTTAGGATTAGATTTACTTTCATGTTACTAGATAGTTAATAAATGAAGAGCTTATATCTTTCCTGTGCTTAATGTTATATGATGATTTTTGGATGGACGCTACTTATGTTTGTTGTGTGTTGCGTGGATGCAGATTTTGGATTCTCACATTCCTACAATGCAACAATGTGTCCCCAAGTAGAGCCAGAAGTTGACCACTACGTGTCAATGACTCATACCAGTACACCCCCCTTTGCGCAAAAGGAATAGCTCCTGATCGATGTGTCCGTGTTGTCCAGCTATCATCATCAACCTGATTATCATGTTATAATGTAAACCCATTCTGCATTTATGTGATGTAAATAATCTCAGTAGATTTGTGTCATGTATGTAATTACCTAGGTAAACCTATTTTTCTGGTAACGATCTACATTCTAGGAGGTTTTTTGTCTCACCGATCCATTCTCAAATGGTCGGCAGAGTTTTCCTTCAGCGTTACCCCAAATCCGTGATGAATTTTGTCACCAGGATCTTAGGTGAGTACTAGTGTTATAGATCGAGTCTATGTAAAAGTGACTTGGGAATAATCCTAACTAGTTGGTTAGGTTATTTTATTACAAGTTGCTTAGTCTGCTGGATTATATTTGTGTCGCAGAAATGAGTAGTTTGTGAGGGTCTTTTTCAAATGGGTTTTCCCTCTTGAGATGTAAAAAATGTAAAAATAAATAAAAAAATCATGATGTAAAGTGTCTTGAGGGTTAGAAAAATAATTTATCCCCTCATAGGTCCTAGGTAAATTTAAATTTTCCAGAGGTAAAAATTCGTGGATCCTTTAAAAAATTAAATCTTAACAGGTCCAGGGACTAAGGTTAGTTGATTATTTTGCTAAATTTAATGTCTTAGGTCCCTGGGGTTAAGTCAAAGTCAATTTTGAGGAAATAAATGCAAAATTTTAATTTTTGAATTTATTAAAATGCATTTATTTGAAAAATTCAAAATTTCGACGGATGAGATTAAAAGAAATTTTGATCCTCATTAATGGTCAAGATCACTTTGATAAGGATCTCTCGAACTAGCCATTGGGAAATTTATCTTTAAATAGGGGGTCAGTTGTCAGTTGAGATCATTCGATCTTTGAGTCGTGTGCTAAGTGAAAGCTCTCTTGTATTTTTTTTTGAGCAATAAAGAAAGACTTTGGGGTTAATTCTATTGGTGTTACTCTTCATGGAAATGCTGTAAGATGTGTTATTTTCATGCATATATTTCCTTTCAGCCATTGATGATAGCTTTATGAGGAGTGATTTAAGCACAGGTATCTTGCTTGATCATTGGGGTTTGAATGGTAATTTAAGTTTTGAATATAATGGCAGGTATCTCTATTAAGTTTGAATTGTATTATCGTTTTCTCGTCCTACATTAATGGTTGAATTGAGTTGTGCAGGGAATTTTGATTTTTAGATCATCGGGCGTTCGGGGAAGTTTTCAGTTGGACCAAGCAACTCCCGTTTAGTATTTTTCTGAAGAGCCCAGTTTGATTGAATCTCAGGCTTATCATAAGAAGTTTCATTGTGGATGCATGAAGGGTCTTGGGCGAAGCACCTCCGTTTCAATTTAAAATTAATTTTTTTTTTGCTAAATTGATAAATCTGGCTTTTCAGAGCCTCAAATTATCAGATCTGGGAGCGGAGTTGGACTCATACTCACTAGATCTGGTAGATATGCTAATCCTGTGCATAGATTTGTAATTTTTCAATTTTTCTGACTTAGGGTTTTTGGGGTTTCATTTTTTTGTGGTATATCGAGATTCTGGGTGTTTGTGTTTTCAGGAACAGGGTGCAGATCTGAAGGTGAAGTTCGATTTTGAAGCTAGATCTAGGCCTTGGAGGGTAAGATCTAGCCTCAGAACTAGATCTTGCAGAGGGATTATTTCTGTGGTCCAAGGGTTTTAAAATATCTTAAATCTGGAAACAGTTTCACAGGGGTTTCAATTAATAAATCTGAAGCAGAATATAACATCTTAATATGGAAATTTCTGGGTTTTATTGGGTTGTCTTCCTGAGCCTTTTTCGAAATCATTTTGAATTTTTGTCTTCTACCTGGGGTTTTTCAATTTCTTTGCTCTAGAAAAATTTCGAAATTTTTTTAAAGGCCGAAACCCTCGCTTGCTCACCCCTATCCTATACGCTATTTAACCCACAATCCTTGCGGCTTTCCTCATTGATCCCTCATGCAATGCCATTCTCTCCTTTCCGCTGTCCATTCCTACGCCAGCCTCTATTTCAGTGCACGCTGCCATCATAACCCTCATCGTTGTTCCCCTCTCCACTTGCGTGCTGCCACAAGCTCAAAACGTAGCTCCATGCTCTCATTGTTGCCTCAATCCACAATCTTTCTAGGTTGTTGACTTGCGTCCTTGCCATCTGCTCCACAACTATTCTCCATCTGCGTGATGTCCTTCCTTCCCATCACTACCTGCGTCTTTCTCTTTCCAAATCTGCTTGCCCTCACACTGCCAACCTCAGCGTGCTTTCCCTCCTCGACTTTTCTTGGCACTCTATCTGCTGCCGTTATGAGTCCACCCTTCATCTGTTGCTACCTCCGCGTGCTGTCCCTTCTAAGCAAACCTGCGTACTCTTTTCCTCGCCCTCCATACCCTCGCTCTCCTTTCCGCCATCGAGCTCACACCTACACACACGCAAAGCAATAAACACTTCCATTTTTTTTTTTGTAATGGCTTTTAGGTTTTAGGTAAGTTATTTGGCGTATCTCGACTTTTCATTTTAATGTTCATTTGTATTATCATGAGTTGGATTTAGGTTTGGTCCTTTTATTTTTATTTGTTATATTTCATTGGGGTTTAGGTTTAACTTTTTCTTTTCTTTTTTTAAATTTTCGATTTCATTTAAACGAGTTTTTTTTTTGGTTAGATTCATTAAAATAAAAAATACAAAAATCGATTTTGTTTTGACTTTTATTTTGATTTGATTTTTTTTTTTCTTTTTTTTATTTTTTTTTTATTGATTTATGATTTTAAATTTGATTCAAAACAAAAAAAAATCATAAAGATAAAAAATTCTAAAACTAAAAAGTTAAAAAAGACTCATCAACCCTAAAACTAAAAAACTAAAAATTAAAAAAGGGAAGGGCTTCATTTTTAATTGTCATGTGATTTTGGGACTTTCTAAAAAAAAAATATTAATCAATTTTTTTTTTTTTTTTTTTTTTTTTTTTTTTTTTGTGTTGTTAATGTGGCTTTGGCCCATTAAAAAATTTTAAAAAATTATTTTTTGATTTATTTCAGTCACATTTAGTCTTACTTAAAATATCAAGAAATTCACCTAAGGAAAAATTAAGTGTCAATCTAAAATTTCTTCTTGGTGTCTTTTGTGCTAAGGCAAGATCTAAAGGTAAATTTTTGTGGTATTTGTCATTTCTCTATAGTTAAATGTGCTTAAATTTTTATATCTGAAGATTAACTATTTGAAAGTGGTAAATTTCCTAGATTTGGAATTTTAAGCATAATCATTTAAACTCTAGGATCTGAACTGGTTAGCTTTTAAATTTCGTGGTTGATTAAGGTATTGGTATCTCTTGAAATTTAATTGCTAAAACATTGTGCATCTAGTCAAATTGATCATCATTGCTTGAATTATTTAATGCTCATTACATGCTAGACATTTTGCAAATATTTTCAAGCGATTGTTAAAGATTTTTATTATGGAATTGCAAATAGATTTCATCTTCCTAAGCAGCAATTGATAATCAATTACTTGGATCATTGACTCCATAAGGCAATGGTGTTAATCATTTTCAAATTCTAAATCTTGCTAAGCCTTAATCAAGTATTTGATTGCCTTGCTGTGTCTCCCGAGTCGGTTGATTCCCAGCTGGTTCTTCTTCATCCCATTTATCCATAGGGTCTACCCCCCTTAGCTTGCTGTAGGGAGACAATTTAAATGGAGAGATTGGGGATCAGGGTGAGAGCTCCCAATCTGAGGATTGTCGCGGTGCCTAGACATTCTGTGCGACAACAGGACATATCTCTGTTGCTTGTTCTTCGTGGACCAAATTTGCCAAATTTTCCCTTTCTTTTGGTCATGGTAGCAAATGCTTGTTCCTTTGATCCCACATCATCTTTGGCTTTGAGTGTAGTCTCCTCAATTTTGCACAGAGACCAAAGTTCACTTAGTGGGGTAGCTTCCTTCTTGGCATATATACTTGATGTGAAGTTGCCCCAATCCTCAGGTAGAGCATTGAGTACTACAGTTGTTATTTCTTTGTCAGACATGACTTCTCCTAGTTCTTGAAGTTGATCTCTCATCTCAGAGATCTTCATGAAGTATGGAGTTATTCCTTCCTTTGATATCTTCATCTTGTACAACTCATTGCATAGTGATATCACTTCTCCAGTTGTGCTTATCGAGAATAGCTCTACTAGTTTATCATAGATTTCTTTTGTTGTTTCAAATTTGGAAACATAAGGAATGAGAGAGTCCTTGATAGATTCTATTAGAATCCTTTGAGCTCTGATCTCATCCTTATTGTATTTTGCTAAGGCTTGTGTTTGTTCCTTAGCAGGGATAATGGTATTCCCTTTGATGTGGTCTAGAAGTTCATTCTCCTTGAGAAGTAAATCAATCCTCTTCTTCTATGCAAGGAAGTTAGTAGTCCCAACCAATTTATTGCTTTCCTTGCAAAAAGACATTGAGATATGTTCAGAAGGGGACATGTAAATACTTACTTGATTTTGTTTGTGATGAAGTAGTCTTGCTTTCTTCTTGAAGACTTGATGGCTTGCCTTCTTGGATCTTGATGATCGTCAAATTGCCTTCTTCAAATAGACTTGCTTGATGATGAGATTTTCTTGGAGAGTGGGACTTGACTTGTAGTGCTTTTTCCTTTGAAGATGGTGTAACTTGGTGTAGGTCCTTCTTTGGATGGATCTTCTTGTAGGTGCCTTTATATGAAAAGCTTCTCTTATTGCTTTGTAGTCTTCCTTGATGGATAGTAGATGGTAGACCTTCTTGTCCTTAGTGTATTTGAGACTTCTTGGCTTGATGCTTCAACCTTGTAAATGTTCTTGAGATGTCCTTTCTTGATGTGTCAACTTATGAGTGTTCTTGAGATGCCCTTTCCTTGATATGTCACCTTAGTTCCAATACCATGTTGAAGAATCTAGGGTAATTAGTAATGATAGGATTGTTCTAGCAATGATAACAATTTGTGAAGCACTTTTAATTTTCTTGTTAGCTTGATCTTCTTCCTTATTATTAGTGTATGTTTGTTTACTTCATCAAACTGCTACCAAAACACAAGAAACAAGAACACAAGATATTGGCTCTCTGCCAGGGAAAAACCTCTCTCTCTTAGAGAGGAAAACCCTTTCTCAAATTTTTCTTATTGAAGCTTCTATTGATCAATGCCAAACTCTAGACCCTTGACAAGAATTTCCTCCAAGCACAAGTCAAGTCCTTCCTTCTTCTGGCACTTTGTCTCCTGGCACTCGTCCTTCGGCACTTCATTCTTCTTCAGGCAACTAATGGTAGATCTTGTTATGCTAACTGTAGAAGAGATATTTCTCCTTGATCCTTAGTAGACCCCTTCACATATGAAGAGTACCTTATCCTTCATCCAACCGAGCACTTTATTAAGATATAGTTGCAGGTCTGATATGGCAGCAGTAAAGCCCTAGTTTCTCACATGTGTGGGAGGATTCCTTCAAGATACTTATGCTAGAGTCTTCCTTCCTTCTTCGCTTGAGTGAGCTTCTTCTTTGCTTGAGTGAGAGGCCTTATAGGCCTACTTTTCTTGCCCAAGCAACGAGATTATATGACTGTGATAGTGGTGCTGTTATGACAGCAGGAAGAGGCTCCTTTCTTCGCGTGTGTGACTGTAATAGGCCTAGCCCTATTACACTTCGGTCTTCTTCCTCCTTTCTTCACTGCCCTTGGAGACTTTTCTTTTGTCCTTATAGTACCCTTTTCTTGCTTCCTACCCTTGCTGATTTCAGAGGTGAATATACTTGATGTTGGAGGAGTGGACAGCCTCTATATATAGAGGTCTGTCCCTCCTTTAGGCCGACGTGAGGCCGACTTGACTTTCCCAATTCGGATTTGCTTCTTTGGTGATGTCGTTGCATGGAGGAGACTTGTGACTTTGCTTGGAGGTATTCTTTTGACTCTAACACGTATATATACATGGTGTAACATGCCCATAAGGGTTTTCAACATTTCTTTTGATTCTTTGACTTTCCTATAGCACTTTGACATGTGCTAGACCTATCCAATGAGCAAGAAACTCATTGATATAAATAACAAAAATAATATTTATTTTATTTTATAAATACAAATATCAAAATTACATTTTTGAAGACCAAACCTAGTTACACTTTCTTCAACAGATGCAAGAAACATGGCACTAAGGTTGACTTGTCATCTATATGAATCTTGGGCGGATCTAGATCCAAATCTATATTTGATTAGGGGTTCCATGGATCCAGCCCCCAGGCCCAATGGATGTGGTTGCACAACTTTTGCACCATTGAATGGTTATGCATTAGCAAAGGTCAATATACAAATCATGGATTCATCTACAAGCGATATTCTTCTCTTGTAGCTACTGTTTCCAATGTATTTAAAGTTTAAGCATAAAGGAAGCATCATAAGAAGCATTCTCATAAAGACAAGTATCCAACACCTAACACCTTGGAAGGCAAGTTAATGGATGACATGAACTTTAAAGCAATGTACTGCATTCAAAATAGATAATACAACCATAATACACAATGAAGAGAGTTTATTGTTAGGCAATGGAGGTGGTTTACCACCAAGGTTTGTGCATTTTCATTCAAGAAAATGTCATTATGGCATCTACCAAATTGTGCAGTTATTGCTTCTTGGTCTTGAGACTGCTGAAATTGGGCAACTGCATGATTTCGATTAAACCAAATAGAAGGGAATATTTTATTCAATATGACAATTCCTAGTGTGTAGGCTAGTTTGATCTATTCTATCTTGTTTGCACAACATGAAAATGATCAAAGAACTTAAAATGTTGCATGTGTCAAGTGCACATCTTCCGTAACATATGCAAGTATTAGCACATATGATTGTAAGATGAAAACTGATGTTTCTTTTCAGGCACATGTCAACAAAAGAATTGTTACCAAGTCTGATTATTTTGTTGATAATGGTTTGCAGTTTTAATCCCACTAATTCCTACATATGGATTGAACTATATTCTGCTCCAACAGATAAAGATTTAAATTTCATTGGCCGTGTAAGTGATTGTAAGATCCCCTAAGTCTTCATTTTTTTTACAGTTATTGTTAGTTTGAGTGAATCCAGAAGTTTCATAATGTTTCAGATATATTGATAGTACTCTATGCAGACTATTCGATCTTGGTACGTGATCGGTAGGTTGGGAGGTTTCAACTCCACAAATTTGCAGGTTCAATCACTTTTCTCCTTTCTCGAGAGTTTACATTGTTAATTTGTACAGAAATAATTGTGTATGGCTTTTATGCATTTTAACTTGCATGCTTGTGACCACTTTGTGACCAAAGAGGCATTGATGGAAAGGGAATGAGAAATAACAATGAAGATTAATGAAAGTGTCAAAAAACATGTAATGTATTCCTAAAAATGTTTGGTGGACCCCTAGGAGTATTTGGGAGCTCAAAAGGTTCAATGACTAATCAACATACAACCTAATGTCCAAAGTTTCTAACCATTTGTTGGTACATGGAAGACAATGAGAGGTTGAATGTTAGCTTTCTAGGTTACTCCAGGAAGTGTTTACACCATGTTGGGGTGCTTCATGTGATGTGGGGTGCAAGGTGTGTTGATTACCCTTGGTTGTTTCATGATCGACATACACATTGGAGTTAACATTCTTTTGAATTACTAGACCTAGACTTGGTCCTTCTACGGCATTCTTCCTTGGAGTGTTGGAGACCTGTGTAGCTAGTGGATTTCTTCATGGGGTGTGTACATGGAGGTTTGCTTGGGATGATGACTTACTTGGGAGGAGGAACACTGGGCATCTTGGAGGAGGGCATTGAGCCCTAGATGGCATGGGAATACTTGGTTGCTTTCATGGAGGCTTGTATTTGATGTGAAGGCACTTAGGTTGAGGAATGATCATGTAAGTATGGTGGACCTAAAGGTACACATGGCTTAGAAGATAGCATTGGAGGTATGGAGGCTAGTAGAGATGGAGCGTTGGATCCTTCTTGAGGAGCATTAGCTTTGGAGCCTTGCTTCTTGGACATGCATGCTATGGAGCTTGACATGCATCAACTAGAGTTGGAGTGCTACACATGTGGGTCTATTTAATGATTAGGTGGTTTGCTTCTTGTGGACTTCATCCACTTTATGATTGTTGGCATCCCTCACCTTTCATATCAATAAAGGGAGGAGAGAGTCTTTTCATTGCTTGTTCATATATAGACTCATATACTTGTGTTAAGATGTGAGAGCTAGATCAAGCTAGTCTCTTTATACCAGTGTCGATAATATCGGTATCGGCAAAATATCGGCGAGGGTCCAGAAAACATCTTATCAGAAATATCAGCGAAAATATCGGCAAATATCAGCAAGCATAAAAAATCAATTTATTTATTTTTATACAGATTTTTAAAAATAGCCGATATTTTCAAAATACGGCAATATTTTGCCGATATTTTGAAAATATTGCGATATTTTGAAAATATTGTGACATTTTCAAAACATAAAATATCACGGTATTTTCTCGGCGATATATCGTTTTGTCGCAAATATCGCAATATTTTCGAATATCGCCGATATAATCAACAATGCTTTATACTGTTCTTCATTGTATTTTCTCTTTTTTCTCGAGTGCTAGGGTTCTTAAGGGAATTGAAAGAAAGATGTTGATTTTTAGTGTACCTTGGACAAGTGGTTTCCAATGGGTTAGTCTCTACCTGATCCGAATTGGATCCATCAAGAACTGTCAAAGAACCATGACTGTATCAGGTCGGGACAAATCTCTAAAAATTCCAAAACAACGATCAAAAACACCCTGAACTAGTGGCAATGGCAGCGAACGTGGAACGACGAGGACCTCGGTCAAAGCACATTGACCGAGGCCCATGGAGACTTGGATCGGGAAAATAAGGAGGTTTTTGATGGGTGAACAGGGCCATAATGAGGGAAAAGCCCGAGCACTCGGTCGCTTGGGGGAATCAGAGAACTACGGGCAGAAAAGCAAAAAGCGCTAACGTACAAAGGCGGGACCGCACTCTGGAAAACCGGCAGTAT
Source organism: Pinus taeda (assembly GCA_000404065.3). Lineage (NCBI taxonomy): Eukaryota > Viridiplantae > Streptophyta > Pinopsida > Pinales > Pinaceae > Pinus > Pinus taeda. Next base: position 125,058 of record APFE030243322.1, read on the forward strand.
TGATCGGGGTGCCCACAAACGGTAAGAGGTTTTGGACGAAAGCGGGTCTATTCCATACATCGATTGACGCGTGGCAAGCGGAGGTGAGAGAAAACCGCCTTTGATCGCATGCTATCGGTCGAGCAAGTCAACTGCGCGGGACGTGCATATGGCGTCGGATCTGGAGGCCCCAGATCGGACGGCTTAGATCGAGCCCGGCAAGGGGAAGCGGAATTGACAAAAGAATGAGCCGCATTTTAGAAGGATTTGGAATCAGTTAGACCGCCACGATGGAGGAAGAACGCATCCATGACGTAACTGAAGAAACAAACCAACGAAGCAGGATGGTGCCGTTTAGAGGAGGACATGTGGCCACTCCCTGAGCATTCATGATGACGCCAAACAGGGAACTCTAAGCGCAGCTGCAGAAGGTGAATCGACAGAGGCAGACGAGGAATCGAACAAGCATTGGAACGAATGGCTAAAAACCATGAACAGAGACAAAATACACAGTTAAAGTCAGTTAGAGTGAACCTCGAGAGGAGGACTGAACACTGAGAGATAGAAACCAGAGAAGAAGGCAGTAAAGCAAAAGCAGAAAGAGACAGAGGGCCGAGCTGACTAGCGGCAGCATCAAGCACCAAAGAGCTTGAGAGATTCAAGCCATCCCATAGAGGAATCTGTCTGGATTGAGCACTACATTTGGCTCTTTCCACTGAAGACCAGAAGGTCACAGAGTTGGTAGGATGAAGAAGAGTCTGTGTACTCTAGTGGCTTGGGGAATCCAAGAACCACCTTGCCAAGCAAAACTTGCTTTAGGAGAACTCACATTGAGTCCCTGTATTGTAATTCTTTGCTTAAAGGCACAATAAAACAAGGCCACCACTGAAAGCTGGACCGGAGATGTAGCCCTGGAGATTAGGGTGAACTCCTTATTAATTTCTTGTGTTCTTGTATTTGTTCACTGTATTTCTCTGCTGTCTTTCCATTCAATTGTTTGTGTATTGACAATCTGATCGATCCGTTGTTTAAATAACACAGACACACACACCAGCACATGAGTCTGTAATACCTTCATTTAATAAATCTTTAACTGAGGTCACTCATAGGGTGATTATCAGATCAAGTGGTATCAGAGCTAAAGGTTGTAAGGTTAGACAAGCTTGTGTTGGTTTAACTGTTGAATGCTCACTAGATCAAGGTTCAAATTAGGAGAAGGAGAGTTGGTCGAAACTAATCTTGAAATTAGGAGAGTCTATCCTCGGAAGACAATGTCAGAGGAAGGTTCTATGGGGCCAGACCCTCAATTCATGGAGAGTTTCCTAGCTATAAAGTCTATGGTAGAAGAAATGTATAGGGACTTTAGAAAGCATAAGGATGGAGATTCATCAGGTTCTAAACAAGATAAAGAAGAAGATGAGTCTCATTCCCATGACCACTCAAAAGGAAAAGGGAAAGAGGAAAGATTTCTCACACCTCCTAATAGCCCTGTGCATAATAAGAAAGTATCTTTGATTGTTAGATGTTAAATTTGATTTGCCTATATATGCTGGAGAGCTAAATGCTAAAAAGTTGGACAATTGGATTAGACAAATTGATGTGTATTGCAGAGTGCAAAACATCGACTTAGACAAGAGCAAAATTAAGTTGGCAAGCCTATGCCTAGGAGACACTACCTTGGTTTGGTGGGAAGGCAGAACCCAAGCTGACATCAAAAGACATGGGAAGACTATCTCTGTCTGGAGTGACTTTTTTTTTGCAATCAAGAAGCAGTTCTATCCATTGGCCTACATGCAACAAACCATGATGAGTTGGCAAACTCTTCGGCAGTTGAAAGGAGAAAGTGTGGAAGGGTATACTCAAGAATTTAGAAAGAGAACGTTGATTCTAGGGATCTCATTAGACTCACCAGAGATTCTTTTGAAGTACATTGGTGGTCTACACAGCTACATGAGGCATACCATCCTCATGTTTAATCCCACTAGTATAGATGAGGTATCTGTACAAG
>APFE030243322.1:128113-168713 GCA_000404065.3 Pinus taeda
CCATGGTTGATGGACACAGTGATGTGGACAAGGCAACTAGGTTCATTGAACAGATCCAGGAGATCCACCAGGCAGTATAGGAACAGCTGGAAAAGAGCCAAGCCAAATACAAGGCTAGGCATGACAAACATCGGATGGAGCATAGTTTTCAAGTTGGAGATCAGGTCTGGCTGTATATCAGCAAGGACAAGATGCAAGGTGAAGGTAAAAAGCTAAAGCCTATCAGGTATGGACCTTTTAGGATACTTGAGAAGATTGGTGAAAATGCTTTTCGCTTTGATCTACCAGCTTACATGCACATCTACTCGGTCGTAAATGCAAATTGCTTGAGATTGTTTGAACCTTCAATGATTGAGGATCCTAAAGAGCAAAGTCAATTGCCTTCTATTGATGACCTGCTACCTTAATATCTTAATGAATTGTAGAAAGACACAGTCTTGGACAGGAAGGTGAGGACGACGCACAGAGGAGATGCTAAGTACCTCAGAATTGGACTCAAAGGTTTGAAGCCGAGCAGTGCAAAGTGGATTGAGATTTGACAAGTGAGACAACAATATCCTCAGTCGATGCTTGAAAGAAAACCAACTTTTGGTGGTCCAAAAGTTTTTCAGTGGCAAGGTCGTGATCCGAATTGGATCCATCAAGAACTGTCAAAGAACCATGACTGTATTAGGTCGGGACAAATCTCTAAAAATTCCAAAACAACGATCAAAAACACCCTGAACCAATGGCAATGGCAGCCAACGTGGAACGACGAGGACCTCGGTCAAAGCGTGTTGACTGAGGCCCATGGAGATTGCGCGGGAGGTCAAAGTAGCCCTTGGGAGGCCCTGATTGGGAAAATAAGGAGGTTTTTGATGGGCGAACAGGGCCATAATGAGGGAAAAGCTCGAGCACTCGGTCGCGTGGGGGAACCGGAGAACCGCGGGCAGAAAAGCAAAAAGCGCTAACATACAAAGGTGGGAACTGCGCTCTGGAAAACTGGTGGTATTGATTGGGGTGCCCACAAACGGTAAGAGGTTTTGGACAAAAGCGGGGCGATTCCATACATCGATCGACACGTGGCAAGCGGAGGTGAGAGAAAACTGCCGTTGATCGCGCGCTATCGGTCGAGCAAGTCAACCGCGCGGGACGTGCATATGGCGTCGGATCTGGAGGCCCCGGATTGGATGGCTGAGATTGAGCCCAACGGGGGGAAGCAGAATCGACGAAAGAATGAGCCACGTTTTAGAAGGATTTGGAATCTCTTTGACCGCCACGATGGAGGAAGAACGCATCCATGACGTAATTGAAGAAACGAACCAACGAAGCAGGCTGGCACAATTTAGAGGAGGACATGTGGCCACTCCCTGAGCGTTCATGATGACGTCGAACAGGGAACTCCAAGCGCAGCTGCAGAAGCTGAATCGATAGAGGCGGACGAGGAATCGAATAGGCATTGGAACGAATGGCTAAAAACCATGAACAGAGATAGAATACACAGTTAGAGTCAGTCAGAGTGAACCCCGAGAGGAGGACTGAACACTGAGAGACAGAAACCAGAGAAGAAGGCAGTAAAGCAAAAGTAGAAAGAGACAGAGGGTCGAGCTGACCAGCGGCAACATCGAGCACCAGAGAGCTTGAGAGATTCAAGCCATCCCATAGAGGAATCTGTTTGGACTGAGCACCACATTTGGCTCTTTCCACTGAAGACCAGAAGGTCACAGCGCTGGTAGGAAGAAGAAGAGTCTATGTACTCCAGTGGCTCGGGGAATCCAAGAACCACTCTACCAAGAAAAACCTGCTTCAGGAGAACTCACATTGAGTCCTTGTATTGTAATTCTCTGCTTAAAGGCACAATAAAACAAGGCCACCACTGAAAGTTGGACTGGAGATGTAGCCTTGGAGATTAGGGTGAACTCCTTATTAATTTCTTGTGTTCTTGTATTTGCTTACTTTTTTTCTCTGCTGTCTTTCCATTCAATTGTCTGTGTATTGACAATCTGATCGATCCGTTGCTTAAATAACACAGACCAACACTAGCACATGAGTCTGTAATACCTTCATTTAATAAATCTTTAACTGTGGTCACTCATAGGGTGCTTATCAGATCACTACCTAGGGAAAAGTGTCCAAAATAATTCTTTTCCTAAGTGTGACTTTATAAAGTGAAAGTGACTTTATAAGTGGTAAAATCAATGTTAAATTATAAAGTGAAAAGTGACTTTAGACATAAAGTACAATGTGGGTATTTTTATTTAATGGTGAGTTAAAAAATAGAAAGTGAGAATTAAATGCACATTTATTTTCATCCCTTGATCTAAATGAATCTGAGCCATTAGATCTTAGGGTTGCCCAAAATTCATTTAGGGAAACAAAAGGGGGAAAAGAAAAGAGAAACTGCATTCATTCTTCATGAGCAGATTGGAGAAAGGAGGCCGAGAGCTGGAGAAAAGTTATGAAGGAGAAATTTGTTGCAGCAAGCTGAAGGAGTGAATTTTGGGCAAAGCTGGGCATGGAAATCAAGGTTTAGAAGACAACAGAAGGTACAGTATAAACAACATTGAATGTTGTGAGTTGCACGCAATTCAAGAGAAGTTTTTGATTTTTTTTTGAAAAAGAAATCTGTACAGTGGTATGGAAATCCGTACAATCCATACGGTACATTTCGTACAGTCATATCCGTATAGTACATATTTTCAGCTTCAAGTAGGCATGGAAATCGAGGCAAAGTGGGCATGAAAATCGAGTCAAAGTGGGCACGGTTTTCAAGGAGGTTTGGGCTGAAGACATAAGTTGTATTTTGCTATTTTGTTTTGTCTGCAAATGTATTTTTCCTGAAATTGAAAGATAAATAAATTTGAAGAGCTCTCTAATCGGTTTTCCCCGGAGAAGATTGAAGGGGTTTTGCTTGGGTCTAAGTTGACCAAAAATATGTGTGTATTTTTATATGTGTTGCTGGTCTGGTTATGTCCATATTTATTTTCAGCATGTGTTGACAGTCCCATGTGTTTTAATCTGAAAATTTCATTTCCAGAATTCTATATGTTGAATGTATGTTTATGAGAAAGGGCATTTAACTAAATGGGAGTGATAAGTTGAAATTAAAATCGGGTTGGGATTGTTGGAACATTTTTTTAGTTTTAAAATTTCAACAAAAGACTAGGGTTAGGGATTTTTCATAAAGTCATAGAGAGGACACGGCTTTGGGATAAACCTTAGAGCAGCATCCCTCACCTTTCATATCAATAAAGGAAGGAGAGAGTCTTTTCAATACTTGTTCATATATAGACTCACATACTTGTGTTAAGATGTGAGAGCTAGATCAAGCTAGTCTCTTTATACTGTTCTTCATTGTATTTTCTTTTTTTTCTCGAGTGCTAGGGTTCTTAAGGGAATTGAAAGAAAGACTAGGGTTAGGGATTTTTCATAAAGTCATAAAGAGGACACAACTTTGGGATAAACCCTAGAGGAGCAAAATAAAGAATTTGATCTTCTAACTCTCGTGAGAGAAGATTAGGGTTTTGTGGCATTTAGAAGCCTTAGTGCTACTTGGTGTGCTTCTTGTGAAAAAAATAGAAGAGGACGATCTTGTACACTTGTGGGATGTAAGTCTATGTACTAAGGAGGACTTACTTGTTTACATGCTAGCTTGTTGAAGATCTTTGGTGGAGTGACCAACTTTGATTGGGGGTGATTCCTTGTTAGGAGTTGATGGCTAGGGTTTTCTTATGATTTCCCTAGTTATAGTTTAGATAACTTGATTTGTATTAGCTTGTATTAAGGTCTGGTATGTACTTGAACTTTTAATCTATATATATGGAATGTTCTGGCTTGTCCAAACTATGTACTTGCAGATTTGAATTTTAGCTTATGTTAACTTAATGATTGAGTAGTTTCTAGAGCTTGTTATGCATGGTGATTTGGCATAACAATGCGCTGAATTTATTAAGTGATTTAACACCTATCTAGAAGGTAAAGGAACAAATTTACCGCTGCAATAATTTGTTGGAATAAGTCATTTTCAGATCTATCATATGCTTGGAAATTGTGTCCTACGTGTTGAAAGTTTGTGGTATAAGTACACTTGATTGATATTTATTTTCTTGTACTGCATTGCGAATTGTATTGAAGAGAAGTGAAGTGTTTGTTGACGTGTTACCCACCAAACGTGGGTGACCCTTAGGAGAAGTTTTACACTTATTCATCTCTTCCAATCGACAACCAACAACACTTGCTGATATGTCATGCCATTTATATCTCTACCATTTGCATCAGTCATATGTTTCCTTTCCCATTTGTCAAGAGCACATGTTGGAAGGTGGGCTTCTGATCAAAAGGTACTTTATTCATTTTGCAATCGGGTGCTTATGCTTGTTTGTATTTGGGCATTTTGACATGGATTATTGGGTAACTTGGAAGAAAGAAGGGTCTTGGCTATACTCTTATTCCCTAACCTTAAAAAGGGGTTTAATTTTCAATCCTAGTCTAGTGGGACCTCCCCTAATGGTCCATGGCTTTATGAAGGGGCACTACTTGGGAAACCATGACTGAGATAACGTAGCCCCATCTATCCCTATTCCATACTTACCACTTTCCATTTTACACTAAGAGCCCCTATTCCACCTCCCTTCTTCGGGTCAATTGACTATTGGTTTAGTTGTCACCTAAGATACACACTAGATGTGGGAAATGTCTTCAACCCCACAAGGTGTGGTCTTTAAGGCGCAATGCTCAGAGAAGGGGCTGTCACCTATTCCCAACTCTCTCTGTTTATGTTCTCTCCTAACTAATCCAAAAGGGGTGGTCGTTAAAGATGATTCTAAGAAGAAAACTTGCTAAAGAAAACAAGCTTTGGAGATTAACGATGTTAATTGAATTAGTGAAGGCTTTACCAATTTGGTAACTTGAATTAGATCTTAAGATTAGATTGATTAGCAAGTATGAACAATTAAGAGCATATAACAATCAATAATTTAGATAAATCAATTATGTTCACTAGATATATTGCAAGACAAATATAGTTAGACCAGTGCCAAATGTTATTGCAAGAAAACATATGCTCACAATGAATCAACAATACTTGAATGGGATATATCAAGAAAATCAATAAGTTGCACAATTGGATAAGCTGCAAAGCAAGGGGTTAGTGAAATAAAATCACAAGAGATTAAGCACAACTTGAGATATGAGCAATATAAAGAAAATGAGACTTGCAAAATAGCTAGAACCTGTATAAAAGAGAAATTCTCCAAAAGATAGAACGACATCAAAAGACAATGAGCATGTAATTGAAATTGACAAGTACAAGAGCAATAAAATGGAATGCTTGCAAGAAGAATGAAATGCTCACAATTCAAATTTGTACAATAACCAATTGCAAGATGAAACAAGGTTATGTGAGTGTGTGATTGCAAAGTGGTCTTGGTAAATGTTAGTTAAAGCCTATTCTACAGTGAGACTTCTCCTCAATTCCTCAAAACTTGGTAAGGACTGAGGTGAAGTGCAAGAAGCCTAGGGTGAGGAGGCACTTGTAGTTCATTAACAATACCCATTTAGACTTCAAGACAACCCACGTGCCTTCGTTCCTACAAGGGCTCGACCACAAGAGAACTGCGAGGTCACATGTTTTTAACCTTTGCTCCAAATTCAAATTTATTGAATTGAATGACGATTAGGGAAGGTTGTCCTATATTTCTATCAACCAAGCTTATGCTTGGAGGTAAATTTTAGAGAATGCTAAGCTAGATCTAAAATGCAAATTAGAGAATTAATACAAGTGCTCAAATTGATGTACAATTAGAAACCAAAATGCTCAAAATGTGAAATGACTTATTGGAATATAAATTAAAAATATCACTTCACTTATAAATGGTCGATTCAATTGATTATAATGTGCTTTAAGAGTGTTCAATGACGAATAGAGCAAATGCGAGTTATACAATGAGGAACAAGTAAATAAGATCAAAATGCTAATTAGATCAAGATGTTAGAGAGCCTACCTTAACTAGAATGCAAATGAGATCAAGACCAGAGCCACCCAAATGCAAATTAGATCAAGTAGTGAAATAAAGGAAATCTAGTTAATTAACAGGTGATTAGAAGATTATAGACATATATTTCCTAATAAGATAATGCAAGAAACTAATCTAATCTAGCAAGTTAGTGACCAATCAATCAAGAAGATCTCCTACCAAATGAGGAGAAAGGATACCATGGTGAAAACCCCAAGCTCCCTCAAGAAAATTCTTTTATTATTATCACAAGAAAAAAATATGTTAGACAGCAAGAGAGGGTTTCAAATCTTTAAGGAGGGTTTACAAAAACATATAACTTTGAAAAACAAAACCCCTTCCTCAAGATGCCAATGAGGAATTTTACAAGTCTTAAAGCAATGAGTTACAATGAAATTTCCTCAATGTAAAACTCCAAGTCCTCCAAGAATTTTTTCTCAAACTCTTAGTTGTCCAAGCTGAAGAAAAATACGCACAAAGAGAGAGGGAGAGACCCTCTATTGCTCACAACAAAGGAAGAAAATGCCTCCAAAATTTAATCTTGAGCTTACAAGCCTTTGATGAGTGATCTCTTCAAAATTTTTACATGAATTTCTACTCAAAAATTTTTCTCAAGGGACAAGATGCCCAAGAGGTAAAAGATATCGTATGAGAGGAGAAAAAGAGCCTCTCTTATGTTTGCGGCTAAGAGAGATAGACTCCAAAAATGAAGACGACCTTCCAAAAAAAAATTTCAATCTCAATTTTCAAGCCTCAAATGATGAATCTATCCAAAATCGAACGTGAAAAAAATGGGTTGAAACCCTAGCCGTCTAGCCTCCTAGAGGAAGATTTGTGCAATGTTAGTTTCTATAGCATTGCATAGGTGTTCTAGTCTCGACTTTGGTCAGAGAGGCTAAGAAACACAAGATCTCGAAAACCCAGAAAAAGTTCCTGGTGAAAACACCTGGAGATAGTTCAATTAAGTTAATTGATCAATAATTATATATTTCCTAAGTCTAACTTTGGAAAAGTGATTAATTAACAACAATTAATTGAGACATATGAAAATGCTCTAGAAACTCACACAGATTGAGTTTGAGATGATCTTAGCCGTTGATGGAAATCTAATCATGGTCATTGGTTCACCAACGAGAGATTATAAGAGCAAGACATTGGGTTGGAGATAGACACATTGAGTGGGTGAGTGATCTAGGCAGATTAAATTTCCCAAGAGAGCAAAGATTCAACTGGGAAGAGAATTTGAGCCAGGAGATCAGTAGCAGAGGCAAAGGAGCAACAGTAGAGATTCCGTTGGAGGTTTCTAGTGCCGGAAGAGTCAGCCAATGAAGGTCGAGTTATTCCTCAGGAGGCTGCATAGGGGCTTGTGCAGAGCCTCAAGAGCCTCAAGGAGGCAATTTGATTTAGCTCAGGTGGAGGTCGATTCAGTGGCAGGAGGTTGGGATAATTTTCTAGAGGATTGAAGGATCACTTCCAGAGTAGAAGCAGTCAGTCAGAGGCAGATTCAAGGCAGTTTCAAGTAGTTGCAATAGAGGACTGCACAACATTTGCGTAGAGGCCCGCGTAGGGGTTATTGGATAGCCAGTTTGGGTGGCCAGATTGTTGCCGAATTGCTTGTGGAGAAGAGAAACATTCCCTCAGATATTTTGCCAGTAATTTCTCAGGAGATGATTTCTAGTTTGGCATCCATATCGTACTCAAAATTTTGCTGCTGAAGAATAATAATAAAACCCTCATCTGCTGCACTGGTTTTCCCACATTGAGTTTTTTTGGGGACATTTGTCCAAAAATAACTGTCAATTTTTAATGTGTCTACATCTATTTTGTTAGTTCTAGTTTATTTTCCACAGTAATTTTTATGGCGAAGAAATTTGCAGTGTGATTTATTCGTTATTTTGCCGTAACTAAATAAACTACATATTTAATCAGTGAGAAGAATAAATCAGTGAGAAGAATAAATTCCAGTTGCTGCGTTTCAAGGAATTTTCACACTCAGGGGTTTGGAGGAAAAATAAATGGTTCAAATTCATGAACAAGTTTAGGCTGGAGGCTTAAAAAAATTCGATGTGTATCTCTTTAAATTCCCAAGCGTTCATTTGCAAGAAAACTATGAAAAGCTCCTAGCCAAAAACCCTCCTCTCCAACTATATCAATTCAAGCCAAAAAGGATAGAGACAAGTGTATACAAGAGAAATAAAATTATATACAATGAGGGTTAGAAATTTACAAAATTATTCAGAAAAAATTTACAAGTGCTAATCCAAAGGTTACGAGGACATCTCCACCCTTTAGTAAAAAATAAGCTCTTAAATAGAAAATTTATTCAGTTAGTGTTAATTTTTCTTAGGGCTATATTGTTCTTTGCTTTGATAATTGTATTTCATTATTTCCATATTTAAATTCACCCTATGGCATCATATCATTATTCGGATTTACATCATTATTCAACAACATATGCAACTATGTAGAAAGAACAATATCATCATCAATGCAGCGGAACATAAAGGTACAATAGAAGAAAAACATGCACACATAGAGACACTAGGATTGGCCGAAGACCAGGTCAAAACCCACTATGGGGAAAACCCTTTCAAATTCTTCTTCTTATTAGATTGTCATTGAATGATTCAGTGAAAGAGAGTACAATGATCCATATCTTCATCCATACAACTTTCCGACAAACTCAACTACACAACATCCATATGAGATGAGCCCAACAATGCTAATATTCAAAACCCTGATTCAAAACCCTGTAATCAACTATTACTATTTGTGGTCAACAATTGAAAACTTCGGTCAACTCAACAACCAAATCCTAGAGTCCAATCGCATGGATAGAGTGTCATGCATGTGATTGAAACCCTCCAGTCGCATGCATAGGCCTACATGCTAGTGACTATAGTCGAAGATTGCCTTTTCCAAGCCTGTGATTGAGACACAAAACCGTAGAAACACGCGTGAGCTTCAAACCCTGAAATTTCTCCTTCGTGCGAACCGATTCTCAGCGGACATGCCTCAAACCTGTGCAAGCCAAAACCAAGATAGAGAATAGAAAAATGTCTCATGATGATTTCCAAATGAGGTTGAGGTCAGTTGTATTTATAACCTTCCAAGGGTGACCAATTTGTTTTAGGGATGACCTGATCAAAGTTCAAACATGCACATGTGGGCTTGTAATTCAAAAATACACTTTCCCTTGTCCAAATTGAGCGCTTCGATAGTCAAAATTGGTCCTCTCGAAAAGAGGAATCTTGTCCCATGGTTGGAATTTGTCACTAAGTTGCCAAATTAACACTCCCTCTCAGCTAGCGAGAAATTCCAACTGCATCATGTAATCATCGCAAGTATCCTGTCATCAAAACATATCCAGTCTCAAGTATCTCATCATCAAATGTTGTCACTACTCATCTCTTGCTTATTCCTACTTATCTCTTGATTGTCCCTGCTCATATGCTGAACATTCTTGAATCTAAAAGAAGAAGAATTTGACATCGAAGGGGAGCCTAAGCTACCTCCCTCTAACACGTCAGAGAGCACATCTCAATCCGAAACAATATTAAGGAGCACATCTTGTTGAAGAATCTAGGGCTAATGGAGTTAATGAGATTCTTCTAGCATGATAACTACTTGTGAGGTATTTTAATTTATATTTTTAGCACAATCTTCACTTGTTCTTGTTAGAGCATGTCTTCTTATATTCATCAAATAGTTACGAAAACAAAGAGACAAGAACACAAGATGTTTGGCTTTCTGCCAGGGCCAAAACCTCTCCCTCTTGGAGAGGAAAACCCACGCAAAATTCTTCTTATAGAGATTCCAATTGACAAATACCAAGACCATGACCCTTGACGTATTTAGCCACTCCAAGACCAAGACACCAATCCTCTTCTTTGTCACTGCTTGAGATCATCATCAATGCTACACCACTGAGGCTTGCACCATCGAGATCTTCATTACTGTTGCAACTCCATTGCTGCACCTTCATTGAGGAGTTAACCATAACAAAGAGATCATTGTTGCTGCACCATAACTACTCCTTCACTTAGATCATTGCTGCACTCTCACTTGAGATCTTCACATTGTCAACAAGGTCTCTATACTGTGTGAGAGCTATATCGAGATCATGATCTTCCTTCATTATGACCGAGACTATGATTGCTACTTTACTGAAATTATGACCGTGTTTAGTATGTTGAGAATGCATCACTGTGGGATCACCGAGCTTCTTCTTATCACAACCATGCAAAGATTGTAACTGTTTAGAGAGCACGCTGAGTGTATCACTAAGATCCTTATTATCATACTTATGCCAAGAACGTGGCTGCGATTCTCTTCCTGCACTGAAAGCTTCATTGTTATAGCTATGCCGAGAGTGCTACCATCGAAGTCATACTGTAATTACTTACTATAATTACACCTGAAGTTGCAGAGAATTTTGTTTACTCTCCTGAACCTCATCAAGACCCTCTACCACTGTGCTTGACCAAGACTTCAGAGATGAATGCGAAGATACCTCTGCTCCTTATCTGAAGTTGCAGGATGTCCGAAAATTTGCCTTTCTGTGGTTACCCTACACGCCTATTTATAGTTGTTATGTCTCCATAAATAAGCCGACATGTCCACTGAACCGGTGTGTCACCTTTTATGAGCGGACTTGACAGTTATATATGTATTGAGGCTGACATGATTGTTATTCTTCAGTGCTTATCTTGCAGACTTCTTCTTGTGCTTATCTTGGAGGACCGTGCTTGTCTTGGAGGGCTACTTGTCATTTCTATAGACTCATATTTTTCTCATGCTCAAGAAGAGCTTCTTAATACATGCCATTGACTCTTTGACTTATCCTAAAGCTCTCAATGGGAGCCACTACTAAATAAATAAACTTCTTGCTCATGAAACCCATGCAACAAGGTATAATAATAAATTCATTTTCCTTGTTTGCAAAAATCAATGTCAAGAAGACCGAACCTAGTTACACTTTCTTCAACATATCTCAACCTGAAACTACATCGGGGAGCTTAGTCTCAACCCAGAACAACACAGGGGAGCTTATCTCAACCCAAAAACACATTAGGGAGCATATCTCAACTTGGAATCTCATGGGGGAGCTAAACATCTACAACCCCATATCGAGCAATAGGTGATATAGGGGAGCACATCTCAAACCATCCTATTTTCCACTGATCTTTCCAACAATGGCCCTCAAAAGACATGTAGTAGAACACATGCATCATAATGAGCTTGGGTTGTATGCCCCCAAGTACGCTCTCAACCTATTGGCCAGACAGGGAGTGGTATTCCCAACAAGCCCTGCTTGTGGGTATGATACCAACTGGGGTATACTTTGCAAAGACCAAGATAGGGGAGCAACATCTCCAACCCTATTAGTAACAGATAGGGGAGCAACATCTACGACCCTATTGCCCTGAGATCCCTCAACCCCAGGAGCCCTCCAACTCAATTCCTCACCCTGGGAGCTCAGACAGGGGGGAAGAGCTCGCTTAGTGTTCTCGATTAGTCTTGCTTTTTGTAAACATATCACCGTGCTCATATCTGGTAATCATCATGTCTCAATAGCAGTAGTCTCCTGTTCATACATGACATCAAATCAAATATTATGTTAGAACAAAATATATATATATATATATATATATATATATCACAATGAGGATATCTTGTTCAACCTCCCTCTCATGGAGGTAGCAACCACAAGCCTAAGCTTGTCTAGTACAACAACATTGTCTCAATATATGAAGGTATCTTAGTCCCAACAATATATGGGATTCTCTGCCAATCAGATCCCACTTATTATTGTCATATCCAGAACCTGCTCAAACAACTCTTCAAGGAGCTTCTTCATCCCGCTTCATAGCTAGCCATGCTAGCAACATCGTACTCGACTTTGGTTGTGCTTAAAGCTACAAAACGTCTTATTCAAAATATCATGGCAAATCTCATACTAAGGCAACACCCAGACATGTTCATCAATAATGATCCCAAACATCATCTGTAAATCCATATCTTAGGATGAATATCTCAGATAAAAAATTGATCGTCCCATGCAAATATCTCGGAGGGTGCTTGGCGCAACTGAATGTGTATGAAGCATCTCAATCATGAATTCACTTAGGGTCTATGCGCAACACACACACACACACACATATATATGGATGGGTGTTCATACGGAACATCAATGCCTCAATCAACTGTCGGTTACCAAGTCAAGTTCAACAGTATCTCTTCACACCTTCTTGAAATTTAGTCGAAGTGTCCAAGGATTTGCATTTCCACTTTCCAAAAATTCTTCAATAGCTTCACATTGTAGATTTTCTTTTCCCAATGCTATGATTCTTCATTTTGAACTTCATAGGCCATCTCCCTCTTACTTTGATTATCAAAGGCTGATTTCCTGTCAAGAATAGACCATTAGTACATAAAACCAAAAATCAAAGTCATACCTTGTGTTATCACCAAAATGAGACCCTGATAGGTTGCTCATCAAGGCAATCTTAGTGTAACTATTTCAAACCAATCTTTTGGCTGAGGCTTAGCCTCCTCAGCCTGAGAGGGCTCTCTCAAGGGTTAATGATATTGATTAAAGATATAGATAGATGGCTAACTCTATGGGTTGTGATTTTATATGTTTATAGGTTGAAAGATGGAGACTTGCTACCATTGGGCTGTGGAGTCAGTGACAGAGATAAAGATAACAAATAGCTCTTCTTATAAAACTGAGGCTTGTATATACTTCAATGAAAGAGTAACACATTCAAGAAAGTTTCAATAACTTGAAGTTCATAGAAGTCAGAGCATGTGCGCATGAATTCTGAGTAATGATACATCAAGGTATTCAAAAGGAAAGTATTGAAAGTGATTCATTAAAGTTTAATACTTAAAGGAAGTCAGAGCATGAATAACGATGAATTCTGAGTAATAAGTATTAAAACATTGAAGAAAAACATCCAAAGATAGGACCCAAGAACTCGATTCACCATAGTTTAACACTTAAAGGAAGTCAGAGCATGTTCCTCCATGAATTCTGAGTAATAAGCGTTAAGACTATGTAAGTAAAACATATCAAAGATAAAAGATAAAGCTCACTGAAGTACACTAAGAAATCTCAGCTTCAGAAAAGATAAACTGCCTTTGTATATATCAGTCCCTTCCTAGCATTTACATAAAAATGGACAAAAAGGTATAACTGGTTGAATTACAGATTAGCAAAACATCTATTGGGCCATGGAGTCAAAGTAGTCTTCAACAAAACATCATAATCAGCTAAACATGGAAGTCAAGGCACTTGGAGTTTAGGTTTATAAGTGAAACAGTAACACATTGAATAAACATAGTCTACAAGTATGTGAAGGAAGTTAGAGCATTTTCCAATGAATTCTAAGTAACACATGCTCATACCACTGCAAATAAGTAATTGGAAAAGGCCATAAAAACATCTAACACATAAACCCCTTGTGAATTTTGAGTAGTAAAACTGATCTCTGTATTAAGTTGAAAAACACACAGTCTGCTCCCATAACACATCTTCTTTTGCTAATACAAATGCCAACCATGAAGAATTCGACCTCATGCTTCATATAGAGTCTTTACAACCTTGGCTTCTATGATCCATCCTTAGGAGAATTCAAATTTCTAAAATTGACACCTATCTACTCATAAAACAAACTCTTAATTACAAGCTGACAACTAACTGCCTTTTAGGAGTCCTAATACAAATAGGAGTGAAACTCCTAAAACATGTTTCAACAACCTTATCTAAGACTTAAAAACATTCTTTGACAGCTGCTAATCCATATCTTCGACCTTTATGATGCCTCCAACATTGTTACCAACCCTGCTGATCTGTGACCTAACTATCCAGAAATTGTCTTTGATCAACATGTGTAAAACTGGAAAATTCTGATTTCTGAAAATATGGCTTCAAAGAAAGCCTTGTTTCTTTCAAATGGTAACACTTTTGAGGAAAGTGAGAGAGGTTATTATCGCTGGAGATTTTATGAAGAGAAACCTCTTTCAGAATTCTAAAAGACCTTTTGCATTTGGCCAGAAACTGATCATGAAGTGAACTACTAAAACCAGAAAACATAGTTTTTCTCTCAATGACTTTTAGCAGTTTTGTAGCGCAAGTTGGGTCATCAATTTCTCCCAGCTCATAATGAATTTAAAGAAACTGAGAGAGGTTTTTGTAGTTAAGTATGTTAGGAAGAAAAACCTCATTTAGTTTTAAAAAATGAGTTTTCAATTGCTCAGGAATCCCCTTGGAAGTTGACTACTAAAAACAAGAAAACAGGGTTTTTGCCTCATTAGCTTGTTTTCGTAGTGCAGCTTTTATACCACTGTAAAACACTTTTTTGACCATTCTTTCTTCTGATTTTTAATCTAAGTCTTCATCTGTGATCTTAATCTTTCCATCAGCAACACCAAAATTTGAAAACCATCAGCCTTTGCCTCCCAAATACATGCATAAAATGCCCAAAATTCACCTTCAGCATTTTCGTAGCACGCTACGAAACTGCTGTGTATGCTCCCTTTAACACGGTTTTCAGAAATTTATAGTTCGAAGATATTTAACATTCTTCAAGGATTGGTGTCAACATCAAAAAGAATAACAACTTGACCTTTAAAAGTGTTTTTCCTCAAAATTTGGTCTTCACCTTAATGAAAGACTAACCTATAAATTTATCATTTTCTGCACTGTTTTTATCTGAAAAATAGGTGTTGAGACAGAGATTATATCTTTTGATCCCTGATAGCTGTTACAAAAATGGAGGAGGTTTTTGTAGATAAGAATGTTTATAAGAAAAACCTCTCTCAGGTTTTTGAAAACCAGCTTCAGTTATCCGGAATTTGCATTATAAAATCATGTATAAAACAGGAAAAATTCAGAATTCTGAAAATAGGTCTCAAAGGAAACTTCGAATCTCCAAATTGGTAGCACCTAGGAGAAATTTGAAAGAGGTTTTTGTTCTTTGTTATGTTCCTAGAAAAAACCTCCTTCAGATTTTTGAAACTCATCTTTATTTGCCTGAAAATTCCTTTTGAAACCAACAGCTCAAAACAATCCAAGAAACACACAAATCCCCTTGCATCTCCTGGTAGAAATACATGTAACCTGTTTGGAGGAAAGCTTGTGTGAAGCTGAGGTTGTCCATGATCAGTTAAAGCTCTATAGGCTCCTATCCAAACACATAGCCTTCTTTTTATGCTTTCATCTTCATGGCAATTTCCCTTTATAACCCAAATTGCCCTCGTAAAAATATGACAGCTGTAAAGAACTATTTGGACAGCAAGCTGTTTGTCATAAAGTTAACTTTTCAAAAGTGACAGCTGACTGATCTTGTGCCATTTCTTTAACTTCAACTATCTTTTCCTTTGTAGATTGAGGAGTCTCAAGAATAACCACTGATGCTTTACTCGCTTGCTCTTTCACCTGCTTTCTAGGTTTCAGCGTAACAAATCTTTTTGTCCTGGTCATTATAGGCTTACTGATTTCTACTGGTGGAGTTTCTTTAGCCTTAGGGTTAATGTTGAATGTTGAAGAGCAAGTTGGCATAGATGTCTTTGATGTAGTTCCTTGGAATGGCCTTGGTTAAGTCTGTTTCTGCGAACTCTGGCTTCAGAAACACTTTACATGGTTCCATGTCAAATCTGAAGTTTTTGAACCATCTATCTTGTCCCCTCGGAATCTCTGTCACCAAAGTTATGATCTCAGGAGTAATTTGCAAGTTTAGGATTCCAACCTTTGTGTTTGAACCAATGAAATGTAGAGCAAACTTCTTTGTCACCTGAGTGTGTCCTCCCTGCAGTTTTTCACAAAATTTCTAACATCTTGTTTTCTTGAAGGCTTCCATTACTGATTTATCTCTAGCTAAGACCTCGGTGCTTTCAGGTTTTGTTCTTAAACAATGGCTAGACTTGTGATTTTTCCTTTCTTCTGTTATCTTTGCCTTTGAATTCCTGTAACAAATCAGCCTCGCTTGCTTATGGTGGCCAGCCTTGCTTGAATCATAGATGAGAGAAGCTTTGGTAAGAGATTACCATAAGCTTATCATTCGAAAACAATCTGTTTGAGTGTTTGCATGCACACTGCAATAAGAAACCAGCCAGCCCTTTTGAATTTGAAATTACCTATCATGATGACCCCTACATTTGAAATGATGGATTTGGATGATTGCATGCTTAAGAACTGACTCCTAGCTGATTGCATGCGTATGAATCCGTGCTTTTGTAGCGCACAGGGAAAATCCCTACGAAAAGAGCAGCGTTTTCGTAGCGCAAACCATACATTTTACATTGTCTGCGCTACGAAAATGTGGTTTTGGGGCTAATTCCAATTTTTTTTTTTCAAAATGGTTTAAGCTATGAGTTCTAAACAGAATGTGAGATTTCTAAGACATGGAATAAGGCTGTTAAACTTTATTTGGATATGAAAATGAGACTTTTGAGACTCTTACACCATCACGTACCGATTAAAACATAAAATGACTTGTAGACCTCCTTGAAATCATGACCAAAAGCAGAGTTGACACAATGATGTTTTGAGATTTTTTGGGTGATAACACCTTGGACCACTTTTGAAGTAGAGGTTTGGATGGGCACATCTTCTTGGCTTTACCAGATGATTGTTAATGCCAACATATTAGGCTCGGGGAGCTTGCTTCATACAATACTTTCTACAAACATGACACTTTGCCAAACCAATATGCTTAGCCTTACATAAATCAATATTGTGCATTCAAATCAACTAAGTCAACTTATCAAAGTTTAGATGCTAGTTCAAAACTAATATTAAAATCATCAATGTTACTGTAAAAAATTCTTTAGACCAAGTGATAGGTAGAGCTCTCATCCAAATATCAAGTTATGACTTCATCTATTGTCATGCCAACAAATTGTCATTTACCAAGCAATATCAAGCCAAACTTCATCAAGTCATCCTCATGATCATAATATAAATCATTTTTGTCACTATATGTAAATGCATACATCGAGGATTAGTCATGTAGGTTCCATCCATTTATTGTGAGATTACTTCATACTGAAACACAATTATTTATTCTTCAACCAATGTGCCAAGGACAATGAGGCCATTACAAAATCATTATTGAATACCAATTGAAGGTTGCTATGCTCACATAACACTGTCATCATGGCAAGCTCATCAAATATCAAGTCAAAACCCTAATTTGTTATCACAGTGAGTTCATCAGTCCATAACCCAAAAACATATAAAGCATCATGTCAATGTTCTAGAGCATATTTATGAACTATCAAGCATCATGTCATTTCTCTTCTATATTAATCAGCCAAATCTTGTCAAACTCTTGCAATTGTTATCAAATACTGTCATACACTAGCTTCAATGATCAAATCAAAATAACATACTAATATTTATCTTCCAGTCACCTGTAAACACAAGTTTAGTCAACACATTCACATTCTCTCTAGAAAGTCAAATATTCAACTTTCCCTGCTCATGGGACATTCTATTGTTTGCTACATGTCTGTAGGATTGTCATACTCTTGGTGCATTCCTAATTTTATGCATAAGGCTTTAGTTTTGTGACCTACATGCATAACTGCACCCATAGGCTTTCTTTTCTGCGGTTGTGAGGCTTATAGCCTTATAACAGCACTGATAAGATCGCTTCCATGTGGTTGGGGTTTAAACTAAGGGAAACCCTCTCTTCTCAAACAATAAATAACTGCAGACTATCAACATCAGATATTTAGTCTATTCATGTCAAAAATCTTACTTCAATAATAAGGAATCTCATATACATATAATGCAAATGATAATAGGTGTAGGGATCTTATGGAGAGATTCTCCCTCTGAATGAGCTGCCCCTTCAGCCATTATTATTGAAGTCATCAACTTGTCTATAATGCTACCATGTATCAAAATTGTTAGATCGTAAAATCAAGTTATATCAGATTCTAAAACTTATATCCATCATGGTCATAATATGTTAGCTTCAACAACTTCATCATCACATATGAACATAACATAAAACTTTCATCAAGGGTTAGAGTCACATGATTAGGGCAACTGGCAAGTGTATTATCACACTTCAAGGATTGTGATCACTTCATCACTTCTTTATCACATAGCTCAATCCATCAAGTCAAGGCATTCAAATTTATCATATGTCATAATTGCTAAGCTCATCATGGTCAACAAAAAGATCTTGAATATCAATCTCATTGTTACACTTCTATCATCATGGTTATCATGCTTATCACAAGCATTATCAATAGTATCAAGTACCCATATATAAGAATCAATATGGTAGCCTTCTTTACGGGATCAAGATATCCAAAATAGTAGATGTTAGCCAAACATCAAGTATACCACTTCATAGAATCGAGAAATTCATCATCTATAAGAAGTAAGATACTTGTTCAATACCAAGTGCACCATTTTATCATAAGTACCATGAATCGAGATCACTTTCATATGCATGCATGAGCCATTTGTGAAGGAGACATTCTCATCATACCTTAGGGCTTACCTTTCCATCCAATATTACAGCTGAAACATAACATTAAAACAATACATCATATATACCTTGTAGAATTCAGATACCTGTGCACCTTGAAATTGGCAGTTGGAGCACTTTGTCAACTTCTCATCAGGGGCATCTTTTCCTTTTCCAACCCTAGCTCTTCTCTTCCTGCACTAGTCATCTTTGCCTGCATCTTAGATGATCCTCAAGAAGGATCCACTTATCACATTTCATCAAGAGGTTAGAAGTATCCAAATGCTCACATATACATGCAAAAGTAAAGACATATGGAAGCAACATAAATTGAAAAGGTACTTATCTTGAATGAGAGATGATCATCTCTCTTTTGAACCAACCTTAAAGAGTCGTGACTATCCATTGTCCATATGACAATGTTGTCTTCAATATATTCATAAACTTTATCAATAACCAAGGGCTAATAGAGACTATCCCATCTAGGGCTTCATCAAATCAATCACAAGTGGTTGAACCTCTTCACATTAATCATGTTGGGGTTTCTAAATTGCATATCTCAAATCTTTGTCATAAACTAGAGTTTCTCCCAAACACTAACCACATAATATCCATCAAACCTTAATAACCAAATTGCCTAGGGTTTCCTTCAAACCCTAGAATTCATTTAGGTCTCCTCCAACTTCTCTTGCATCCATCAAGGGTGTCTTCATAGGGGTGATCCAAGATATATTCTTTGATCCAAGGTTTCCTTCAAGCCAATATTCTTTGAGGACTAGCTATCCAAGATAAGAATAGTCCAAGGAAGGACATACTCTTTGAACACCCTGGTGGCGTATGTACCTTGAGAGACAATGATGATGGTGTCTATAAATCATTGGTCTCACCAACATTGTGCATTGATCTTGTGGAGAGATAGAATTGTTAGTCAAGGCCTTGCTATATGACAATGCTGGTTGATATGATGCTAAATAAACGGGTTACCAATCCGACTCTTCTTATGAGATATATTCAGATTGAGAATGTCCATGTACCATTTATGAATACCTCCCTAGTTAAGAGGGAGTGTTGAAAAATGTGTAACTTGTTTCGGTCTTCATAAATATGAAATGTACTTTTGATTCTTGTATATTGTAAAATGAAAGAAAAAATATTATTGGAGCATGGGTTTCATGCTTAAGGTCTTTTATTTTATAGGTCAAGCACCCATTGAGTGCTTCTAGGGTTTGTTTTGGGTCATGAAGTCAAAAGAGTCATTGCCATAAGTTGAAGACCCCATCGGGCACATTGTAACTTGTAAAGAAAATGATTTGTCATTAAAAGTGTCAAAATACCCTTCAAGACCAAGTCCGCTTGGTAGATGGGAAGTCAACCTATTCTGAGGAGCCACATCCACTTTTAGAAGCCTATATAAAGGAGGGAACTCGACCTCCTTGGAAGACATTCATCACTCACTCAACCAAGTGAAGAAGAAGAGCAAGAAGGTGATGAAGAAGGAAGAGGATGAAGAAGGCTAGTTTTTGGGATATTTCTTTCTCACACATGCGAAGGAAGGCTAGGGTTTTTGCTCTTGGACTAGGGTTATTATTTTGTAGGTTCGATCTTGAAGAAAGAAGAGAAAGAAGGTCAGCAAAGGTCACATTAGGTCATCCTCAAGCACCAAAAGAAGGAGAAAGCCAAGCAAAGGTCTAAAGAAGCCTTGGGAGGCCAGAATAAACTCACATGTGTGGTAGCAACTGCTATTGGGAGGGCCGAAAATTTAAGACCTGTAGTAGAGGCCGAAATTCTAAAGCTGGGAGTCGAAGTTGTGTAGCTGGAAGAGATTTGACTGGGTTTGACTTGGACAAAGGAAGCTCCTCATCCAGAAGGGTTGGGCTTGGTCTTGGAGCGTATTGGTCTTAGTCTAGAGGTCTTGGAATTTGTCAATTGAAGAATCTATAAGAAGAGAAGAGATTTGTGGGTTTTCCTCTCAAGTGGATAGGTTTTGGCCCTGGCTTGCAACTTACATTCTGTGTTCTTGTCTACTATTGTTCTTCTTATTTTGGTAGCTGTTTGATGCAATGTTGCGAAAATCGTTATCGAGATAATATCAGCGAGGGAAATAATTGGGAAAAAATCAGAAAAAATCGTAAAAATCGGGAAAAAATTGTAAAATACAAAAATATTCATTTTTTTCAATTTTTTCAATATCTAAACCATCTACAACATAAAATAAATACATTGACACATACATATGATAAAAGAACTAATATATAAGATGTTTAATATCATTTCTAGTGCTACATCACACATAACAGTGAATCATGTCCTGAATAGTAAGTCTTGACTCTTGAGTCCCAACTCAGCCTCAAAATATCAACAAAAAATATAATAATGTATCTCATATTATGAGTCATAATGTCATATACAATGAAATGAACCAAATAACTAAAGTCTAATACTATTGATTTCCTCTGCCCCTCTTGCGAGAAAATGCAATAGCTTTCCCTTTCCCTCTAGATGTAGATGTCGGTGGAGTTAGTAGTGGACTCTGCTCTGTTTTAGAACCTGAAGAAGTAGGAGCTAGAGGAGGTAGACCACGTCCTCTACTAGTGGCAGGAGTAGCCCGGTAGGTGGTGTCACCTCCTCCTCCTGTTGCTCCTCCTCCTCCTCCTTCTCCCCTTCTACGCCTTCCACTACCACCTGCTCTAACCAATCATCGACAGACTCCGTGAGAGGCCTCTCGGCGTCAACCCTCCATGCAGTAGTGGTGTCAATCCCATCGAATGAGATGGCCTCCATATCAGATATCCTCTCAAGTTGCCTGGCCCACAATCGAAGATTGTAGTAGACATAGACCATGTCATTAAGTCGCTGGGACTCCAACCTGTACAAAGAGCATAAAATAATAATTATAAAAAAATATTGTTTAATGAATTCAAAAAATTAATTGGAAATTTGCAATATTTTAAGTTTTAAGTTTAATTTATTGCGCTTCTTGTTGTGTATTTTTTCAAATACACTCTAGTTGTGCTCGCATCCTGAGGAGCTACATGTTTCAGTGAGGATCCGAATGGCAAGCTTTTGCAGATGGGGTACTCTGGCACCATAGATTCTCCACTATGCATCTACACAAAAATTACAAATAAAATAAACATAAGAAAAAAATGAAATTTGAAAGTTGAAGCAAAGTATGAAGTTATGAACTTGAAGAGAATGAAATTTGAAACAAACTAAAAAATACTTGGCATTTTAGTTGTCCTATTAGTCACAACTATCTCAAAGCCAAATGTGCCGCCTGCCATCTTGTATATCTCCATTTCTTTGGAGATTTCTGCACGTTCTACCGAAGATTGCACCATCCTCTGAACACAGGTTAAGAATCCATCCATGATTTCAGCATCAAATACGAACCCACATGGGTGAGAAAATGTGGGGTTCAGTTAGATCCCTGTAGTATGAATGGGACGATGGAGTGTGTTGTTCCATCGTTCATCAATCACTTCCGATAGGAGGAGTTGTTTCTGAAACCCCTCATCTCCCTTATCATCATAGTAGGCCCGAATGGATTCTTTGGCCCTGTCCATGGCCTCATGCAAATAGCCCATTGTTGGCTTCTCACCATCAACTAATCGAAGAACCTTTACCAAAGGTTCAGTCACAGTGCACTCCTCATGCACTCCGGCCTAGAAGTCTTCCTAGTATGAAACTAATCTGCATACGACCTATCCCTCTGGTTTGCGGCTCATTGTCAAATCACGCCACTGATCTGAAAGAAACATTCTCTTCACATCCCACATAGAATTCAAGAGGGATTGAAGAGATATGAAACTGGTGGCAAACCGTGTAATGGCGGGGTGCACCAACTCCTTGTTGTTGGTGAATTTTCTCATCAAGTTAAAGCACAGATGCATGATTATATATAAATTTTGTAATGCTTTTTGATGAGTCAACAATATCTTTGACAAAGGAAAATTTTCCTATGTCCTCTAACATCAAATCAATATAATGTGCAGCACAAGGTGTCCAAAATAAAGTAGGATGCCTCTCCATAAGCATCCTGCTAGCAACAACATAATTTGCAGCATTGTCCGTTATAACTTGGACAACATGTTCTGCACCCACCTCCAAAATAAACACATCCAGCAAATCACATAAAGTTTTTGCATCTTTGATATGTGAAGATGCATCAACAGATTTCATAAACATTGTCCCCTTGGGACAACTAACCAAGAAGTTTATAAGGGTTATCCCCTTTTGGTCGATCAAACCATCTGACATCATAGTGCATCTTGTTTGTGCCCATGATGCTCTAAACTCCTCCAATCTTTTGGTGCAGTCAACCTTTTCATCTTGAAGAATGCAGCCTCTAAAGTCATCATAAGAAGGGATTTTGTACCCTGGGCCAACAGTTGCAATAGCATCAACAACAGGCTGGAAAAATGGATTATTCCTTGCAACGCTGAAAGGAATATCACTCCAAAGGAGAAACTTGCCCAACAACTTGTCAGCTTGTTCTTTCTCATTTTTTTTAAGCATTGAAGTGATAGATGGTTGTGAACCAGGTGTGGTTTTAGGAACAAAAAATGACGAGGTAGCTACAGGGTTGGTTGTAGACATTGATGTTGAAGTAGAACCAATGCCACTTCCATATTCACCTGAGCCTAACACCCTCCCTGCTAGTTACTTCTTCATTTTTGCTTTGGCCACTCTCTCTTGCTCTAATTCTTCCAATGGTCTCATGGCTCTTCGGATGATTTCCGTATTTGTATTTTTTGCAAGGCCTTACATCATGTCCAAGGATTTGTGCAAGGTGATACTTCAATCTATAAACCCCCCTTGACATATACTGCCCACACAATTTGCAAGACAAGTTCAATCTATCAAACCCTCCATCAGGTTCACCAAATTCCCACAGAGGGTCCAATTTCCTTGGTCTGTTTGTAACTTGGTTGAACTCTTGAGTTTTAATGTAAGATGAAGTTTGAACTTTGAAGTTGAACCTATGGCACAATAAGAATTGCAAGTTACAAAAATAAAAAAAAAATTACATACATGACACAACACATTGAATTTTTAACAATTTAACAAACAAAAAAACCTCAACTCAATCCAAAATGAACTCTCTCCACTCTATGCAACAAAAATGAAAAAAACACTATTAAATCCACTAAAAAATCTTTGATAAATAATGGGTTATAGAAACCCAAGCAAAAACAAGAAAAAACCAAAACAAAATGGCCAAATTTGGTGCCCATATCTGGAAACCACGGTTTGTCGGAGAAATTTGATCCAAGGACGAAGTTCTCTTGCTTGGGATGCTAAAATCTCCAAGCTTCCTCCTTCTGTGCCCTAGAAGACGCCTTTCAGGGTTCGTCTCCTCCTCAGCTCTCAATCCACACCGCTGTCTGTTCAAAATGACAAAAAAAATCGTGTTTTCCCTTTTAAAAATGCACTGTCCACCACCCCCACGATAACTTCCCATCGAATCACGATAACTTTGAAATTATCGCGATTTTCTCACCAATTTTTTGGAAAAATAAACTATGTAGTAATCGGGCGATAATATCGACATTTTGAAAAACTCTCGATTTTTTATTGTTATTACGATAATATCGTGATTTTCGCAACACTGGTTTGATGATACACAAACTTAATAATAAGTAAGTAAAAGTAAAAAGATATCACAAATAGTTATCAAGAAAAGAGGAATCATCCTAATTATTGCCTTATAAATTTCTCAACACTTCTATGGTCTTCTGCTCTCCCTGGAAGTACCATTGGGAGCTACATGCCTCTTTGCATCCTGTAAAGTGTCACGAAGCCATGTCGGCCTATTCCTGGTCACTACAATATCTCTAGGTGGGTTCATTACCTCTGTTGGCTCCACTGGATCCCCCTGATAATATGAAGAATGAACAACAAGACTAGAGGGATCTGTACCCACATCCTTCGGAGCCTCTTGCTTCTCACTATCAATCTCCATGTAAGACTTTCTAGACCTCCTGAAGGGTACCTCTTTATGAAAATTAACACCTCAACTAACCTCAATCTAACGTTGTTCTGGAATGTAGATTCGGTAAACCTTCGAGGTGTCATTGTATCTCATGTGAAAATTTCTGAATCTACACATTAGAAATTCTACTGCAATCACTGGTTTACCATTTCCTACTTATTCTTTACATTTAACAAGTTATTAATTACTTAAACAACGATGAAAACACTATTACAGCCTACACATACATACAAATCATGAACTGAAGTAAACTGAGACAATCACACAAGGGACACCATTATTTTTTGGACAATCATCCCTGGAAAAACCCAATTTGGGAAAACCGGTGCAGCATATAGAGGGTTTGTATTATTAAGCAAATTCTTGAATACAACTAGGGTGCTAGATATGGCTCACCCAACAGAGAAAAATCCTGGCAGAAGTACCTCTATCTAGAGACAGATATTCTAGCAAATTCAGCAACTAGATGATCAAACCCCATAGATGACCCGACTGTTCCCAGTGCTGGGCAGCGATGGCTGCTCCAAGCTCTGTGCTAGAACTGTGTCACCTCCTCTAGGAGCTATGTCGCCCCCATAGTGAGCCTCCCTTGCTCAGAAAGTCTATTTGTTGAATTGTTCCCTCTCTGCCCCATAGAATCTCCCCGACGCTGCCTCTAAGGGCCGCGCCAGTCCCTACGGCTTCTGTGTTAGTGCCTACGGCCTCTGCATCACCCTCTCTGGGACTATGCTGTCTCTTCCGGTGTTGCTCTGCCTCTCTGCTATGTATTTTTCGGCCTTAGACTGAAGTTCCCTTGCCGAACTGCCCCTCACTGCAACTCAGATCACTTAGCTTGACTTTTTCAGCAAACCATGCCCCCAAAAAAATCGAACTCTTTGATCTCTTGGTGTATCTCCAACTGACCCTCAAGC
This sequence comes from Pinus taeda, assembly GCA_000404065.3. Classification (NCBI taxonomy): domain Eukaryota; kingdom Viridiplantae; phylum Streptophyta; class Pinopsida; order Pinales; family Pinaceae; genus Pinus; species Pinus taeda. The sequence continues at coordinate 153,507 of APFE030243322.1, forward strand.
CTCCTCTTATTCTTTTCCCGTTGATGAATCAATGACCGAGATTAAGTCTCTAATCAAAGGCTAAGATTAAAACAGGCTTGATCCTCATCACATAGAACCTTCTCACCCATATTCTTATTAATACACATTAATATTTTATTTTCCTAAGTATAAACCTTGGAACCCATTAAAAATATTAATTATTTTAATAACTCCTCATTCGGGTGGAATTTCTCCAAATGATTTCTGGGTTATGGAGATCTCACGTGTTCTAGCCCCTCCACAAAATTTCGGAGCTAGAGCACATCCGATGCTACCCAAAATCAACACTCCCTCTTAGCGAGGAATGTGCTCTAGTAATACTTCCCCATAGAAGCATTACACTGATCCACTGCATTGGTCCTCTATGCTACTGATGCTTGGCCTGCTACCCTTCATCCACTGCACCACTGCTTCCTGTACTGCTGCCCGTGACTCTGCCACTGCCAGTATTGCATCTGTACTACAACTCCCTCTCAAAATGCTGCATCATGCTGCCATAGCACTGCCACTACTAACTGATGCACTGCAACTCAATTGCTGAGAAGTAAGCAACTGAAACTTCACCCAAACACTGACATCCTGGTTAATATGGATGCCTCGTGATCTTGAAGCTACCTCTGCTACTAATCTGCGCTGACACTCTGCTGCCACTGCGTTGCTGCAAACTGCTCTGTGCCTCTCGCACTGCTACAACATCCACTGCGCTGCCTCAGACTTTGGCACTCTAGCTCTGCCACTTTCGCTCCATCACACCTCGCTCCAACCGACACCCGTCATTATGCTACTATTGTTAAGGGCTCCCGTAGCCGTATATAATCCAAGAGTTTGGGCACCTCAAGGATCCTGCCCCCATGTAGTCATCTCAACTACAGCTCCATGTCGCCCCACCTCTTCTCTAGAGGCACATGAGCACTCATGGCACAATTGTCATCCTCGACATCCTTGTCTGCTTTGGCTAGAGCAACCTTTCGTTCAGAAGCCTCCCCCTTGCCCTTCTTCCGGGGACACTGAGTGGCATAATGTCCCACCTCCCCACAGTTGAAGCATTTGACCTTGGTGATGTCTTTCTTCTTCCTCTTCTGCTGCACTTGCTGTCCCGATGATGCGAGAGTTGCATCCTCCTCCTCCTCCTCCTTATTGACTCGGGTTCCTTTGCTGCTACTCCCTGTCTTGGTCATCCTCCTAAGCTCTTCTCGTCGAAGAGCTGCCCACATATCCTCCCAATTGGGGAGAGTCGTTCTGCCCAAAATACTTTGGACAAATGTCTCCCAATCCTCGGTGACTGCATTCAAGGCAGTCCTAACCATGAACTTAGGATCTGGAGTAGACCCCACGGAAATCAACTGGTTGTGAATCCCTTGCAACTTGAGAAGGAAGGGATCTATCTCTTCTCCCTTCTGCATCTGGTACTATTTCAACTGATTTTCTAATAACACCTTCTGTTGCACGGAAGAGCCTTGGTACACGGTGGTTAGGGTCTCCCACATCCCCCTCGCGGTTTCCTTCTCAGCAATGTGTTGTACTACATGATCTTTGACCACGTCTAGGATCATGCACTTTGCCTTCGCTTGGGCCTCCTCGTACTTCTTTCCCACATCAACGTCAACCGAACAACAACTACTTTCAAGGCATAGTCCTTGATGCAATGTTTATCTAGGATTGCCAGGATCCTGGCGTTCCAGATGACAAAATTTGATGCTTCGTCCAACCTGTCCTGATCCCTCAACCCATTCATTGCCATCTCTGCTAAAAAATTAGGACTAGTTCTCTTCTCTCTCTCCTACTGTCAATCTAGCAGAACTTGGATCTAGATTCCTTGGGTGCAAGAAACTCTCTAAGGAACAAGCTCCTCTCTAGACTCTCTCTGAGTCCTGATTTCCCTCTCGGAAATCCTCCGGTTAACTGTCAAATCGCTCCTCTCTAATCCTCCTTTGCAGCTGCAACCCGGATCTAGATTTCTTGGCTAGAAATCTGTCAAGGCAGTGATTCCCTCTACCTTGGTTCAGTCTCCTTAGACACTGTTCTGCACCAACAGAAACAACGCCCCACCAGCTCCTCAAATTGAAATCTGCTCAGCTCCCTTAGCCCCGACAACTAAAGAATTTGAGCCCTTCTGGCTTTGCAATCACTTTGAGAGTTGGATCAGCGCCTCCTGGCCACTACATCAATCATTCTTGGCTCAGAAAGATGACTTGGCACTGCGTGAGCCTGATCTGTCCCTCTTTGCCTTTGTGCTGGCATGGACAGTTGACGCAGCTACTATGTGGGCTCCTCCCAGCTACTACGTCACCTTCACTTGGCTCAGAGTGCTGACGTAGGCACTACGTGAGCCTCTACGTCACCTTCTCTGCATTGCGTCACTCCTTCTGTGTCTCTGGCTTTGGAACAACGCTATCACTCGGTACAACTGCTTTTATGCTGCAAATTCTCCAGATTTCTTGGCTGGTGTCTTCAGTCGCCTATGATCTGCAATCGCTCTGATACCATGTGAAAATTTCTGAATCTACACATTAGAAATTCTATTGCAATCACTGGTTTATCATCTCCTACTTGTTCTTTACATTTAACAAGTTATTTAATTACTTAAACAACGATGAAAACACTATTGCAACCTACACATACATACAGATCATGAACTAAAATAAATTGAGGCAATCACATAAGGGACACCGTTATTTCCGGACAATCGTCCCCGAAAAAACCAAATTCGGGAAAATTGGTGCAACATAGAGAGGGTTTGTATTATTAAGCAGATTCTTGAATACAACTAGGGTGCTAGATATGGCTCAACCAACAGAGAAAAATCCTGGCAGAAGTACCTCTATCTGAACACAGCTATTTCGACAAATTCTGCAACTGAGTGATCAAACCCCATAGATGACCCGACTGTTCCCCAGTGCTGGGCAGCGATGGTTGCTCCAAGCTCTGCGTTGGAACTGCGTCACCTCCTCTAGGAGCTGCGTCACCCCCATAGTGAGCCTCCCTTGCTAAGAAAGTTGATTTGCTGAACTGCTCCCTCTCTGTCCCACAGAATCTCCCTAGCGCTTCCTCTAAGCGCCTGTGTCAGCCGCTACGATCTCTGCATCACCTGCGCCAGTCCCTACGACATCTGCGTCACCCTCTCCGGGACTGCACTGTCTCTCCTGGTGCTGCTCTGCCTCTCTGCGATGTATTTTTTGGCCTTAGACTGAGGTTCCCTTGCCGAATTGCCCCTCACTACAACTCAGAGCACTTAGCTCAACTTTCTCAGCAAACCACACCCTAGAAAAATCAAACTCTTTGATCTCTTGGTGTATCTTCGACTGACCCTCAAGCCTCCTCTTATACTTTTCCCATTGATGAATCAACGACCGAGATTAAGTCTCTAATCAACGGCTAAGATTAAAACAGGCTTGATCCTCGTCACTTAGAACCTTTTCACCCACATTTTTATTAATACACATTAATATTTTTATTTTCCTAAGTTTAGGCTTGGAACCATTAAAAATATTAATTATTTTAATAACTCCTCATTCGGGTGGAATTTTTCCAAACGATTTCTGGGTTCTGGAGATCTCATGTGTTCTAGCCCCTCCACAAAATTTCAGAGCTAGAGCATGTTTGTTTTTAATGTACCTTGGACAAGTGGTTTCTGAAGGGTTAGTCTCTACCTAAGGAAACGTGTCCAAAATAGTTCTTTTCCTAAGTGTGACTTCATAAAGTGAAAGTGACTTTATAAGTGGTAAAGTCAATGTTAAATTATAAAGTGAAAAGTGAATTTAGACATAAAGTACAATGTGGGTACTTTATTATATGGGTGAGTTAAAAAATAATTAAATGCACATTTATTCTCATCTCTTGATCTAAATGAATTTGAGCCATTAGATCTTAGGGTTGCCCAAAAGTCATTTAGGGAAACAAAATGGGGAAAAGAAAAGAGAGATTGCATTCATTTTTCACGAGTAGATTGGAGAAATGAGGCTGAGAGTTGGAGAAAATTTCTAAAGGATAAATTTGTTGCAGCGTTGAAGGAATGATTTCTGGGCAAAGTTGGGCATGGAAATCAAGGCATAGAAGATAGTAGAAGGTACAATACGAACAACTTTGAATGTTGTGAGCTGCATGCCGTTCGAGAGAAGTTTTTGAAAAAAAATTAGAAAAAATCCGTACAGTTCATACAGAATCCGTACAATACAGTTAGTACAGTCGTATCCCTATAGTACATATTTTCAGCTTCAAGTGGGCATGGAAATCGAGGCAAAGTGGGCATGTTTTTCAAGGAGTTTTGGGCTGAAGAGATAAGTTGTATTTTGCTGTTTTGTTTTGTTTGCAAATGTACTTTTCCTGAACTTGAAAGATAAATAAATTTGAAGAGCTCTCTAACAGGTTTTCCCTGGAGAAGATTGAAGGGGTTTTGCCTGGGTCTAAGCTGACCAAAAATCTGTTTATTTTTATGTGTGTTGCTGGTCTGGTTATGTCCATATTTTTTTACAGCGTGTGTTGATAGTCCCGTGTGTTTTAATCTGAAAATTTCATTTCCAAAATTCTACATGTTGAATGTATGTTTTTGGGAAAGGGCATTTAACTGAATGGGAATGATAAGGTGAAATTAAAACCAGGTTGCGATTGTACGAAACTTTTTTTTAGTATCAAATTTCAACAGAGCACATCTGATGCTACCCAAAATCAACATCCCACACAAGTACCCTTCTTCCTTGAAGTTTCTAACTTCTTCCTCTTCTCCTTGGGCATGTGGATGAATACTATACAACCAAAGATTCTCAAATGATTGACCTCTGGCTTCACTCCTGTGAATGCCTCCTCAGGAGTCTTGAACCTATCTTGCGCATAGAAGCACCACTGTCCACCAACCAAATATCACCACTAACAGTAATAGTGTCTGTAAGAGCGGAGACAAAAAAATATTCTTTCCGAAGTCCATTTGCAATGTCATTAAGTTTAGATTCCTTTGTCTTTTTGTATGGTAGATGCTAATGATCATCATCAACATCTGTTATTGATGCATGTCGCTTTCCCTTCTTTTTCTTCTGAGGACACTAGGAGGCATAATGACCGAATGTATGACACTTGAAGCATCTAATCTTTGAGAGATCCTTCTTCTTCTGATCTTGAATTGGAATTGATCCTCCACCTGTATTTTTCTTATCAACATTTCTTCCCCCTTTTCCTTTCCTTGCATAAGCTGCAAGGGCTTGGGTTTTTTCATCTTATGGTCTCTGCAAGCTATTCTTGGACAACAATCTAGCCTTCTCTTGGACACAATTAGTCCAAAGCTGATCAAACTTGGGAAGATCAACGCGTGCACAAATAGATCCCATGAAGAAGGAAATCCATTAAGAGTCATTGTAACAAACTTTGCATCATCAATGTTATCTTCAATGCTTTTAAGTTGATCTCTCAACTAGTAGAGTCTCATTAGATAAGTGGCAACTAAATCTGATCTGGACATCATAATACTACCCACCTGATGCTTCAAAGCCGATTTCCTTCTTTTTCTTCTGAGGACACTAGGAGGCATAATGACCATGTTGAGAAATCTAGGGCACCAATGATTAGGAGATTTCTCTTCTTGATAATTGCTTGTGATATACTTTTACTTCTTGAGTTATGATCTTCTCTTCGTTATATTATTAATGTGTTCTTTTCATCAAGACAATTACCAAATAAACAATAGAAGACAAGAGACATAGTATGTAGGCTTGTCAGCCAGGGTCGAAATCTCGCACTCTTTGAGAGGAAAACCCGATTAGAAAATTCTTCTTATACACCTTCAATTGATGAATACCAAGACCATGAAAAAGACCCTTGACTCTAGTGCCCTTCCAAGACCCTTGTCACTAGCCTTGATGCTCTACCTCTTCCCTTTCTTGACTTCTTCTAGATCTCCTTTGCTTCTTCTAGAGAATATTGGTCTCTACTCTTCGACACTGCTCTTCTCGGCTTCCCTAGAGAATCTCTGTCTCTACTCGTCCACACTGCTCTTTTCGATTTCCCTAGAGAATCTCAGTCTTTTAGGTTAACCCTATTTCAGAAACCCTACAATAGTCTATGCTCCTTGATTAGTCTCTTCAAGAGAGAGACCTATAACACTTCTCGACTTCCTTCTGCGAGATCTTATACCCAAACAAGGTTACTTCGATGCAGCAACAAGTTCTTCGATCTTCTCTCTATGCCTTCGGTTCTTCTTCTTTCACAGGTGGGAGAGTATATAACCCCAATTCAGAAACCCCAGAAGAATCCTCCTTTCGCTATACTTCTTCTAGTCCTTTCTTCGCACTTCTTCTTGTAGGCTCTTCTTCGCACTTATGCTTCTTCTCTTCACCGAATTGCTTACCTCAAAATGAGGCCGAGTGTGGTTATATATACACATTGTCTCATGTCCTTTAGGTTGACATGATCATAAGGAGGAGAGCCAACATCATCTTATAGGTTCTTCATTCATTGTAGGCCGACTTGAAGAGGGCTAGTGACAAGGTCTTGGAGGAATACTTTACATAGACAAGTGTGACTCTTTACGATGTGTAACATGACTTCATTATATGACAATGACTCTTTTATTCTAGATGACAAGATTCCTAAAGGCTCTCAATGGGAGCCTTGACTCAAAAACAAAATCTCTTGCTCATGAAACCCATGATGCAAGCATTACAATATTTTATTTTTCTTCTTTACATCTTTTTATATATAATCACAATTACATGTCATTATGAAGACCGAACCTAGTTACGCTTTTCAACACTACTTCTTAACTAGGGAGGTATTCACAATGGTACTTGGTCATTCTCAATTTGAAGAATTTCTCATAAGAAGAATAAGATTGGTAACACATTTGTTTAGCATCATATCAACCAACATTGTTACATTACAAGGCCTTGACTAACAACTCTATCTTTGCACAAGATCTGAGCTCAATGCTGGTGAGACCAATGATTTATAGACACTCTCATCACTGTCTCTCTCGGAACATACCCTACTCGGGTACTCAGGGTGTGTTCCATGAGGACTATTCTTATCTTGGACTCCCAAACCCTCAAAGAATATCGGTCCTCCACAACTACTCTTCTATTGGATGCCTTATCTCATCCTCAAAGAGTATCAGATGCCAAATGATTACCCAATCCTCTCATTCTGTCTTCCTAGGTGAAGACCAGAATGATGTGTCTATCTCTCCCTCTCAATTAGGGAGGACATATCTATTCCATTAAAGGAATTTACTCACCCCTACACAAGGAATGTACCCAAGCTCCTTCTTGGCTTAGGAATTGCCAAGTTTCTTCCAAGTAAGAAACTTTCTAGGCTCCCTCTCAAAATAGGGATCTTCAGCAGCTTCTCAGGTGGAGATGATGGGGCAACCAACTGTTTGATGAATTCCTTTCTTCGATGTCATGGGTTTCTTGTTGTTGTGGAGTCTTTATCTTTTGGGACTTCTTCATAGGGCACAGACCATCCATCACTTTCATCCATCAGTCATGTCATTATTCATTTCATCGGAAAGTGATCCATCAGTGTTCATCTGGCATTGCTTCATGTTCTGCTACCTTCATCAGGATTTCTTTTCGGAAGGTTCTTGCATCCTTCTACAAGGTTCTTCATGGAAGACATTCAGAGTTCTTCCCTTCGGTAGTCCTGCATAAGCCCATCTAGATACTAGTTTATAAATAATGAATACTTAAATCATAACTACCTTGTGATGGTCTTTCATCATGACATCTTCTTGTAGGCATCAACATCTCGCATAAATGTTGACACATCTCCTTAAAGATATATATTGTCAAGGGTCTCCATCTTTTTCTAGACTTTCATTAGAGTCTTCACATCTTTCTGGTGTGAAAATTTCTAAATTGAAATTCTACTGCAGCAACTGATTTATTTCATCTACTTATTCTTCATAATAAGTTATTTACGAAATCCCTTCAACAAATATTAAAATAAATTCTACTGCAGTTATCACATAATTACACAGAGAAAATACATGCACAAGAACCAATCACATCAACACAGTTGTTTTTGGACAACTATCCCTGGAAAAACCCAATGCGGGAAAATCGGTGCAACAGATGAGGGTTTTATTAATCTTCAGCAACAATCGCTTTTACAAGGAATGATTTTACAGAGTAACTGAAAAGAAAACACCTGAGACTTTCCCTTTCCGACTTTCTGACACTTTGGAGACTTTTCGACTTTCTGACACTTTGGAGACCCTTCTCTCACTCCCTCGTCACCTCTGCGTCACTCTGTGTGGCTTTGAGTGGATCTGCGTCCCTCTGCATCAGCGTGCGTGAGGGCTACGTCTCTCCTCTGGACTACGTCTCTCCTTGCGTTGTCTCTCACTGCCCCTGCGTCACCTCCTCCTCAGTCACAGACTACTGCTGATGCCCTCCTCTCCCTCCACCCTCCAACTCTCTCTCTCTGAAATCGATCTTCTTCTCTTGAGAATCGATTTTCCTTGAGATACTGAGTATCTGCTTGTGTGTCTCCAAATGATCCTCAAGTCTTCTCTTATACTTTCCCTGTTGATCAATCAACGGCCAAGATTAAGACAAACTTGATCCTTGTCTCTTAGAAGTTTCTCACCCTTATCTTTATTAATACCCATTAATATTTTTATTTTCCTAAGTTTAGACTTAGGAACCCATTAAAAATATTAATTATTTTAATAACTCCTCATTCGAGTGGAATTTCTCAAAACAATTTCTGGGTCTTGGAGATCTCACGTGCCTTAGCATCTCCTCCAAATTTCAAGGCTAGAGCACATCCGATGCTACCAAAAATCAACATCTGGGAGATTTCATAGTCAAATCTTCTTGGTCCTTCGGATGTTGACTCTTTACCATAGTTGCATAGCTTCATGGTCTCTTCCTTCCTTTCTTCACATATTTCATTCCCAGGAGCATCAAAGTTCCTCAGTTGTAATCATAACACCTCATACTTCCATGTGAGAACATATTATGTTGATTTCATCTAATAAATATGACTCATGCATTCTAGCATCTTTTTGAGGAGGATATTCCTTCTTTGATCATTCCTCTTAAGAGCAATGATTCATGTTATCTGTAACCATATGACATGACTTCCTCAATATTAAATTTGAGCATACATACTTCATCTATTCTTTGGGTCGTCCATACTTCCCGCAACAACTTCCTTTGAATGAAGGAATTTCATTCCTTTGATCTACTTCACTGTCATGTTATCATACCATCATTCTATGAATTCCACAAGATTGGAATTCTTGAAGAGATACTTACTTTTCCTCCTGATCGGTGAATCTTTACATTGAAGATTCCATCATAGAATCTTTGAGTATCTTGCATATCCTTATCCTACCGATGCTATCTTTTGTATGATAACCCTTTTTCCAGATGACTTCTATGATTATCACTTGAGCTTTCAATGAGGTTTCCAAGAGCTATATCCTACCTTGTTGACTTCCATAGGTTTTGTTCCAGACATTCATCATATTACGTATGTCACGAGCTCTTACTTCTAATGTTTCTACCATGATGTCATTTTCTACTATAATGCATCCTATCTTATTTACAATTCTTCCTATCTACTATAGAAGAGTACCTTTTTAGTGAAGGAGATTCTCTTAGTCATAGTAGAGATCTTTCACTTCCTCCTTCTTAGGTTTCTTTGTCTCAGGCTCTTCTACTTCTTTGGTAATTTGGGCTTCTTCCTTATTTCTCTTGTTATTGTACCTTTTAAGCTTAGGACAATTTCTTCGATAGTGCCCATATTCTTGACGTCCATAACATTGTACCTTATCCATGTTCTTCTTCTTCCTTTGAGGACAAAATTTTCCAAACTTTCCTTTTCTTCTTGACATAGCAGCATAGGCTTGATTCTGCTCATTTGATCCTACATTAGTCTTTGCTTTTAGTCTAGTTTCTTCGATCTTACATAGTGACCATAGGTCTTGGAATAAATACTTGAAGTAAAGCTACCCCATTCTTCCGGTAGTGCATTTAATACCATTGTTGTCATTTCTCTATTAGATATGACTTCTCCCAGATCTTGCAGTTGATCTCTTATTTCTGAAATCTTGAAAAAGTATGAGGCTATTCCATCTTCCTTTGTCATCTTTAGCTTGTAGAGTTCCTGCCTCAATGCGATTACTTCTCCTACAGTGCTTACGAAAAACAACTCTACCAATTTGTCATATATTTCTTTTGAAGTTTCGAGTTTAGATACATATGGGATAAGAGAGTCTTTGATGGATTCTATGAGAATCCTCTGGGCCCTCACTTCCCCCTTCATGAATCTAGCATGTGCTTGAGTATCCTCTTTGGTATGTTGGGTTAGTGATCCCTTGATATGATCCATGACCTCATTCTCAATGAGATTTAGGTCAATTCTTTTCTTCCATGCAGGAAGTTTGAAGCCCCAACCAATTTGTTGCTTTCCTTGCAAAAAGACATTTTGATAGTATTAGATGAAGTCATAAAATTACTTGAGTGATTGTTGCTTGCTTTCTTCTTAATCTTGATGTTGATTGAAGATTACTCCTTGAAGAATTGATGGGAGAGGGCTTGCTTCACGATCCTTCTTGAATGTTCTAGCCTTCTTTTGTTGATGATCTTGGAAATGCTTCTAGGGCTTTGGTACGATGAAGATCTTGATCTCTTGCTTGGTGTTCCTTGACTTGCTTTGATCCTTCTTTGAAGTTTGATTCTCATGTGTCTTCTTGCATGAATGCCCCTTCTTGACTTCAACACCTAAGCTCTGATACCATGTTGAGAAATCTAGGGCACCAATGACTAGGAGATTTCTCTTCTTGATAATTGCTTGTGATATGCTTTTACTTATTGAGTTATGATCTTCTCTTCGTTATATTATTAATGTGTTCTTTTCATCAAGACAATAACCAAATAAACAATAGAAGAGAAGAGACACAGTATGTAGGCTTGTCAGCGAGGGCCAAAACCTCTCACTCTTTGAGAGGAAAACCTGATCATAAAATTCTTCTTATAGATCTTCAATTGACGAATACCAAGACCATGACAAATACCCTTGACTCTAGTATCCTTCCAAGATCCTTGTCACTAGCCTTGATGCTCTACCTCTTCCCTTTCTCAGCTTCTTCTAGATCTCCTTTCTTCTTCTAGAGAATCTCGGTCTCTACTCTTCCACACTGCTCTTCTCGGCTTCCCTAGATAATCTCGGTTTCTACTCTTCCACACTGCTCTTTTCAGCTTCCCCAGAGAATCTCAGTCTCTTAGGTTAACCCTATTTCAGAAACCCTAGAATAGTCTATGCTCCTTGATTAGTCTCTTCAAGAGAGAGACCTATAACACTTCTCCTTAGCTTCCTTCTGCGAGATCTTATACCCAAACAAGGTTACTTCAATGCAGCAATAAGTTCTTTGATCTTCTCCCTATGCCTTCGGTTATTCTTCTTTCACATGTGGGAGTGTATATAACCCCAAATCAGAAACCCCAGAAGAATCCTTCTTTTGCTATACTTCCTCTAGTCCTTTCTTTGCACTTCTGCTTGTAGGCTCTTCTTCGCACTTATGCTTCTTCTCTTCACCGAATTGCTTACCTCAAAGTGAGGTCGAGTGTCGCTATATATACACATTGTCTCATGTCCTTTAGGTTGACATGATCACAAGGAGGAGAACCGACATCATCTTCTAGGTTCTTCATTCGTTGTAGGCTGACTTGGAGAGGGCTAGTGACTTGGTCTTGGAGGAATACTTTACATAGGCAAGTGTGACTCTTTACAATGTGTAACATGACTTCATTATATGACAATGACTCTTTTATTCTAAATGACAAGATTCCTAAAGGCTCTCAATGGGAGCCTTGACTCAAAAATAAAATCTCTTGTTCATGAAATCCATGATGCAAGCATTACAATATTTTATTTTTCTTCTTTACATCTCTTTACATAAAATCACAATTACATGTTATTATGAACACTGAACCTAGTTACACTTTTCAACAGACCAAATGTATGACACTTGAAGCATCTAATCTTTGAGAGATCCTTCTTCTTCTGATCTTGAATTGGAACTGATCTTCCACTTGTATTTTTCTTATCAACGTTTCTTTCCCCTTTTCCTTTCCTTGCATAAGTTGCAAGGGCTTGGGTTTTGTCATCCTATGGTCACTGCAAGCTATTCTTGGACAACAATCTAGCCTCCTCTTGGACACAATCAGTCCAAAGCTGATCAAACTTGGGAAGATCAACTTGTGCAAAAATACCTTGTACAAATGGATCCCATGAAGAAGGAAATCCATTAAGAGTCACTGTAACAAGCTTTGCATCACAAATGTTATCTCTAATGGCTTTAAGTTGATATCTGAACTGGGGGAGTCTCATGAGATAAGTGGCAACTGAATTTGATTTGGACATCATAATACTACCAAGTTGATGCTTCAAGGCTAATTTCCTTCTTTTTCTTCTGAGGACACTGGGAGGCATAATGACCAAATGTATGACACTTGAAGCATCTAATCTTTGAGAGATCCTTCTTATTCCAATCTTGAATTGGAACTGATCTTCCACCTATATTTTTCTTATCAATGTTTCTTTCCCCTTTCCCTTTCCTTGCATAAGCTGCAAGGGCTTGGGTTTTGTTATCCTATGGTCACTGCAAGCTATTCTTGGACAACAATCTAGCCTCCTCTTGGACACAATCAGTCCAAAGCTGATCAAACTTGGGAAGATCGACGCGTGCACAAATACCTTGTACAAATGGATCCCATGAAGAAGGAAATTCATTAAGAGTCACTGTAACAAGCTTTGCATCATCAATGTTATCTCCAATGAGTTAAGTTGATCTCTCAACTGGAAGAGTCGCATGAGATAAGTGGCAATTGAATCTGATCTGGACCTCATAATACTACCAAGTTGATGCTTCAAGTCTAATTTCATGCTAGTGTTCTTACTTGAACAATCCTACCAAGGCATCATACATTTCTTTGACAATCTTCAACTCAACAACATGTGGAATCAAATGGTCCTTTATGGAATCTATCAAGATCCTCTTAGCCTTTGCTTCATTCTTCTTATGCTTGGATTTCTACTCAACACCTTGTAGTTCTGAGACATTTTCCTTCACATAATCTTGAATCTCATTTCCATCCAAGACAGAGTATCATGGTCTTCCAAGAAATGAATATTTTTGAAATTCTATAGCATGTGCAATATAATACAATTTTATGATCTGATAATTTCTTCCTAATGATTTTTTAAACAATCTTTCTCATGCCATTGATATCATTGAATAATTACACAAAAAATATCAATTGTAAATGCAGTGAAAACTACGAAGATCATAGAAAGATAGCCATGCACAATAGACATATATTTTTATCTTGTGAAACCCAACCTTGGGAGAAAACCCAAGAATTTTTTCTTGAGGAGAAATTGTCCTTTTAGCAAGGTTTACAATTCAGAAATTTGTCTAGAAATCTATGCCAATATTACATGTCAAAACACCAGTCAAACTTGGTCAAATTGTTGCTAAATCAGTCAAAAGTCAATGTGGTCAATGCTAGTCAAACTATAGCTTGCGGTCAAATTCGCATGTGTGGCCTGCAGTCAGCCGACACATGCGGCCCTACAGGCATTGGTCTGTGGTCAACTTAGTCAACCTGTAGTCAAATTCGGTCAAACCTCCAACCCATAACTGAAGCAAGAGAAATAATAGTCTTGATGGAAGTGTACTTGGTGATTGGAGCAAAAGTCTCGTCATAGTCCTTTCTCTCTTTTTGGGAGAACTCTCTCGCCATAAACCTCACTTTGTACTTCTCGACGCTGCCATCTGCTGCATGCTTGATCTTATAGATCCACTTGCAAGTCACTACTGACTTCCCCTCTGGTCTCGGTCTTGGAACTATCCCCCACACATCATTCTTCATGATGGATTGATACTCCTCCATCATGGCATCCTTCCAAACTTGTGGGCTTGCTGCCTCCTCATAGATGGAAGGTTTAGAATGAATGATGTGGTTCATCATTGCCATATAACTCGAGAACCTCTGTGGTCATCTGCTCTCCCTGAAAGTACCATTAGAAGCTGCATGGTTCTCAACATCCTGCAAAGTGTCACGAAGCCATGCTAGCCTCTTCTTAGTCATTGCAACATCTCTAGGTGGGTCCACTGGCTTTGCTAGTTGTACTAACTCCTCCTAATAATTTGAAGGATGAACCACAGGACTAGAGGGATCTATATTCATCCATTATTCCCACACGTGTGGGCTATTCTAATGTATTTATCATGTTTTAAAGCTATTTTAAGGTTGGCTTGTGATCTTTAAGCCTAGTTGAATGCTCAAGTAAGCTTTTAGGGGTTTTACTTGTAAATGAATCAAAAGTGACTTGATTACCCTCATATAAATAGAGGGGAGTCATTTTTAGTTTGAATCATCACACTTCACAATACTTCGCTCTCTTCTAAGAAGTGTGCACTAGCTCTCTTGTTCTTTTCTCTTGGATTCAATGTATCTTGGTGGAGCGAATTGTCTTGGGAGGGATATCTTTGCATGAGGAAACTTGTCTTGAATTGATGAAGTGATTCTTGATTGAATGGTGTAAGTTTATTGCCGACTTTCTTCCATTTTGCATGCAAATTTGTGAAACTAGTGTTTCTTTGTGCCATATTAAAAAGTGCAACGTCTTTCATGAAATCTTGTTTCTTTATACTTTGCGAAATTAGTTTTTCAAGGATCCGTCAAAGGAACTTTGTGTAAGAATCCTTTGTTATTAAATCTCCACTTTAACTTAGTCGCTAGTATTTCTAAAAGAGGCTTCTTAGTTCTCCACCCTTCTCATCTAGGTTCCTCTATCATTGACCTCGCCATCAATGACTCCATTACCCAATTGATAGAAGGCACTAAACTAGCTTGTGATGATCATTTTAAATCCTCCTTTTTCTCTTAAATTTATGGTAAATAGAGTTAGAGTTTTTGATTTGGGGTAGCATCGAATGTGCTCTAGCCACGAAAATTGGTGGAGAGGCTAAGGCACATGAGATCTCCAATACCCATAAAAGGTTTGGGCAGATTCTAAACATTTTGGGAGATATTAAAATAATTAATATTTTAATGGAGTTCCTAAGTCTAAACTTAGGGAAAATAAAATATTAATGTGAATTAATATAAAACTGTGTTAGAATGGTCCAAAAGTCATGGATCAAGGCAGATCTAATCTTAGCCGTTGATTAGGGACTTAATC
>APFE030243326.1:24456-55641 GCA_000404065.3 Pinus taeda
AGTTGTATAAATTGAAAAGGAATTTGATAATACTGATTCACCCCCCCTCTCAGTATTATTTTCAACAATTGGTATCAGAGCAGGTCCTTCAGGAAAATCTTGATCGCTTGAAGGAAGATCTATCATCATGAGCAACTACGAAAGGGAAGCATCTATCAGGCCACTGATTTTTGATGGGAGCAACTTCATCTATTCAAAGGTAAGAATCACTGCCTATCTTCAATCTCTTGGTACAGAAGTTTGTGATATTGTGGAAAAAGGATACACATTTCCATCAGCAACTCCTACAGATGTAGTTGGTAAGAAGCAGCATGAAATAAATGCAAAATATGTCAATACTTTATTAGGAAGTCTATCTCAATCAGAATTGTCAAGGTTATGCAGCTCAAAAGCGCAAAAGAAATATGGGACAACATCGTTCTGAGCTATGAAGGAGATGAACAAGTAAAATGAGCAAAATTAAAAAATCTTAGAATTCAATATGAAAGTCTTAGAATGCATAATGATGAAAGTGTGGCTAGATATTTCCTATGTATAGATGAGATCGTAAATTGTATGAAAAACTTGGGTGAAGAAATAAAAGATGTTGTTTTGGTTGAAAAGGTTCTAAGATATTTGTCTCCCAAGTTTGATTCAAAAGTTTCTGCCATAGAAGAAAAGCAGAATCTACAGAACCTTACCATGTCACAGCTGCACGGAATTCTAACTACTTACGAAATGAGGAAAGGAGGACCATCAGACAAGAGAGAAGCTGCATTCAAGGCTTCAAGAAAAGGAGATTACTATGAGTCAGGACATATGTCAAAAGAAGAGGGAGAATCAAATTTTGTCAAGAACCTTCAACGAGGAACTGGTAGATTCAGTGGTAAGTTTCCTTTCAAATGCTTTTCTTATGGAAGAGTTGGTCATTATGCTGCAAAATGTCTTCATAAAGATAAACTAGACAAAGGTAAGGAACCTGTTAGATGGAACAAAAAACATAATAAGAAGAGTTATTACACGCATGAAGATAGTGATGGATTGTCAAATAGTGATGAGGATGAACAAGGTAATGATGATAGACTTTTGATGGCTTTTGAAGATGATGATTTCTTGGATGCTATAAATGGAGAAGGTCTTTATGAAGAAATTTCTAAACTTAAAGTTTGTTTAGAGGAAAAGAATATGATTATAGATACTCTAACATTCCAACTTGCTGAAGAAGATAAACACAATGAAGGGTTAGAATGTGAAATTGTAGGACTTAGAAAAGAAATTGAGAAAACAAAAGCCCTCAATCTTAGATTTGCTAAAGGGTCTGAAACTCTAGATGAGATTATCAAAGTGCAGTGTTCTCCTCTAATCAAGACTGGTCTCGGATATTCCGAAGAAGCATCTCAAGCTCAGAAGCATGCGCAAAAGCCATCCACCTCCAAAAGTTATCTTGATGTAGAAAGGAGAAGTGAACAAGTTGACAATCGACAACAAAAGTATAATGCAGATCACTAGGGAAATCAAGGACAATTTGCTTCAAGAACGATCAAAGAATATCAAGTAAATCAAGGATAGTCCACATCAAGGATGAACAGAAGCCTCAACCGACCACAAGTAAATCATTCTCAATTTGGCTCAAGAATGGATGGAAACGACAATCATTTGGTTGGTATATTTGATAATCGCAGGAATTTCTTCAATGGCCAATGTTTCTCTTGTCATAACTTTGGTCATAAAGCTGTTCAATGTGTTTCCTATAAGACCATCATGACTAGGGAAGCTCAAAAACAAAGGAGCATGACAAGAATCATGAAAAGAAACTACAATAACTTCTCTACTCTTGAAAATGAAATAGAATGTTCTATCTATAACAACTTCAGTCATGAAGACTCTGAATGCAGAAGCAGGTTCCGGCAAACAACTTAGAAGGAGCAAGCTTCATTAAGTTCCAAAACATGGAAAGAGAGAGAAACGCAACCAGAAATATGTGGGATAGCCTTATATGTGGAAGGAGAGGAAAATCAATGGTACATCAAGAGTGGATGCTCAAAACATATGATAGGTAATAAAGAAAAACTTCAATCATATAGTGCCTTAGAAAAGGAAAAGAAGGTCTCATTTGGAAATGACACCCCTACATTCATAAAAGGTAAAGGCTCTGCTCATTTGAAAGAAAAGTTCAAGGCTGGAAATGTTATGTATGTTGATGGCTTAAAACATAATCTATTGAGTGTGAGTCAGATGTGTGATCAAGGAACTGAGGTAATATTTTGATCAAATGGATGTATTGTTCGTGAGCTTGATACGGGAAAAACAGTGATCAGAGGCATAAGAACTCCAAATAACTTATACATACTCAAGGGAGAACAACAACAATGTTATTTAAGCAAGAATGATGAACACTAGCTATGGCACAAAAGACTGGGGCATCTTAGCTTCTCTCAGGTTAGGAAAGCATGCAAATATCAGGCAGTTCGTGATCTTCCTAACATCAGAATTCCAGACAATACAATATGAAAATCATGTCAATTCGGTAAGCAAACCAGAACTAATTTCCCAGAGAAGGAAGGATCAGCTAGCAGGCCACTTGAACTTGTCCACACCGATATATGTGGTCCAACTAGGAAGAGGTCACCTCGAGGAGAAGAGTATTTCATATTGCTCATTGAAGACTTTTCAAGGATGTGTTGGATAGGACTCATGAAGTATAAAGATGAAGCTTTCGAAAAGTTCAAGCCATTCAAAGCTTTCATTGAAAACGAATCAGATCACAGAATCAAATGCCTCAGATCTGATCGAGGGGAATTTACCTCAGATGAATTTTTCGATTTTTGTGAAGAACATGGAATAAGAAGGGAATTTTCTGCTGCAAGGACTCCTCAGAAAAATGGAGTAGTGGAAAGGATGAACAGAACGGTTCAAAAAATGGCTCGTGCTATGCTTGATGAGTCTGGAACTCCCACAACCTTCTGGGGTGAAGCCGCATTTGTCGTCGTTACTATTCTCAACAAGACAAACGTCCGAGTAAACAGCACTCAGACGCCTCATGAACTTTGGTATGGTAATACTCCCACGGTAAAATACTTCAAAAATTTTGGAAGCAAATGCTACATTCAAAGGACTGACGAAAATCTTGGCAAGTTTGAACCTAGAGCAGATGAAGGCATTTTACTTGGCTACTCTTCCCACAACAAAGCTTACAAATGTTACAATAAATACTTGGTAAAATTGTTGAAAGCATTGATGTAGTGGTTGATGAAGAAGGAAACACTCCTAGGCAGGTAAAATCGGAAGATTTCGAAGATGGAGAAGACTATCCGTCAACATCAAATCAGATTCATGATGAAGAAGAAACCCATGAGGCACTAGAAGAACAGATAAGGATAGAAGAAAAGACTCCATCCAAATACGTTCAGAAGAATCATCCAAAATCTCAAATTTTGGGGTAGAAAGAGGCAGGTGTACAAACAAGAAGAACCATTTCGAAAGCTTCAAGATATCTAACATTGCTCTCCTCCACTGAACCGAAAAATATAAGAGAGGCCTGCAAATATGAATGTTGGGTCAAGGCCATGGAGGAAGAACTTGAGCAAATTGAAAAGAATAACACTTGGGAGTTGGTTCCTAGACCAAAAGATAAGAATGTCATAGGGACAAAATGGATTTTCAAAAATAAGCTAAATGAAAATGGGGATGTGGTTAGAAACAAGGCAAGACTAGTTTGTAAAGGATATGCGCAACAAGAAGGCATAGACTTTGAAGAAACTTTTGCTCTAGTTGCTAGACTTGAGGCTATAATAATGTTCCTTGCTCTCTCTAGCTTTCAGAAGTTCAAAGTATTTCAGATGGACATGAAACCTACCTTTCTGAATGGAGACTTAAATGAAGAAGTATATGTTGAACAACCAGATGGGTTTATTCTTGGAAATGATCCAAAACTTGTATGCAGACTCAAAAAGGCTCTCTATGGCCTTAAACAGGCTCCAAGGGCGTGGTATTATTGGTTGGATAAGTACCTTCATCAACAAGGTTTTATAAAAGGATCAACTGATAGCAATCTATATATAAAAGTTGACAATGATAAATTGCTAATACTTGTTTTGTATGTTGATGATATCATCTTTGGTAGCAATGAAGAAGACATGAGTCAAAATTTTTCCTTGGTGATGCAGAAAGAGTTTGAAATGTCCATGCTTGGTGAGCTCACATATTTTCTTGGTTTACAAGTCCAGCAAAACAAAGATGGCATTTTTCTATCACAAACTAAATATCTCAGGCAGATATTGAAGAAATATGGGATCGAGGATTTGAAACTAGTATGTACCCCTATGGTGACAGGATGCAGCCTCGGCGCAAATGATGAATCGGCAGCAGTACATCAACCAACCTATAGATCCATGATTGGTATTCTGCTCTATCTAACAGTGTACCTGACCAAACATTATGCATGCAGTGGGAATAGTTGGAAGGTTTCAGGCACATCCAAAGGAAACTCATCTTCAGGCAGTTAAGATAATTTTCAAGTATCTTCAAGGAACTCAAAACTATGGCTTATGGTATCCTAGAGGTACAGATCTCACACTTCATGCATACACAGATGCGGATTGGGCAGGAGGCATGGATGACAGGAAAAACACTAGTGGTGGTGCATTTTTCATGGGTCCTAGATTAGTATCTTAGTTCAGCAAGAAACAAATCTCTATTGCATTATCTACAGTTGAAGTAGAATATGTAGTTGTGACATCTTGCTGCACACAACTCCTTTGGATGATGCAAACATTGCAGGATCTTCAAATCACTTGTACTCCACCTATCTTCATTTTTTGTGATAATACAAGTGCAATCAGTATTTCAAAGAATCCTGTCATGCATTCAAAGATTAAGCACATACTGATCAAGTATCATTTTCTCCGAGAACAAGTGCTTGAAAAAAAGGTCAAATTGGAGTATGTTCCCTCTAAGGAACAAATTGCTGATATTCTCACCAAACCACTGCCCAGGGAGACCTTTCAATACCTAAGACAAAAGCTGGGGGTACTTGATGCATCATCTTGTTGTTGAATCTTGTCTGTTTTAGATATTGTTGTACACGAGGTTAATATGGGGTATACGCGTACATTCGTTGGTTTATGTGGGTACAGTCGACTTGAAGAAAAACAAGGCTGAGAAAAGTTCGATATGGGACTGTCAGAGACCATCTGGCACATGTTCAGGGGGAGCATATATTCTTCTAATAATGCATTGTTGGCATTATCATAAGAAGATCTTGGTTCAATTCTTCAGTTGGTTTGATGTCAGGAGGAGTAAGTGGAGAAGGAGAACATGGATACTGATCTATGATTAACAATTGGTATATAAGTTATGATGTATCAAGTCAGATTTCTTTTGTAGAACATCTTCTTACCGATCTTGCCTATATGTCAGGGGGAGCTTGGACAGCAGCAGAGCAAAGATTTCAGCATGTACTCAGGGGGAGCATAACCCTTTTCCCTTGATGTCAAAGGGGGAGGAAAGACCTTGAGTGACTTTGGGTTGCCATCAAGTCCAAAGGGGGAGATTGTTGGCATTATGACACAGGTTTGGCTCAATGACATAAGTGTTACCCTTGATGGAAACTCACTCAAATAGCAGATCACAAGTTTACGTTCTCAATATAGTAGAAAATGAGATACCCGCAGGTTCCTATTCACAAATTTGCGGTCATCGGCAAGTTCCACAGGTGCGTCGTTCTAAAGGTGCGGACATGTTCGCAGGTGTACCGAACAAAAAGTGCGAACATAAAGTACACGCACTTTCATGTAGAGAGAAACGCACGCACGTGGGTTGGTCCATGGCATTTAGTTTGACATTTTTGATCCTATGGTTTTGGTCCGTGATTTTTGCATCTAACGTATTGAACCCAGGTTTTGGGTCCCTAGTATTGGATCTCTATGGTTTTGTACCATGGTTTGAGAAAGGCCTAGACTATAAAAAGGAAAGGAGATCATTTGGCTAGACATAGATGTGTTGAATAGCTTAAGAAGAGCAAGATCTAAAATTCTGGTGATAGGTTGGTGAGTTATAACTAGACCTGAATCAAGGAGAAACCTGAGCATTACAAGACGGATCTACTGATGGGCTGAGATCTCTTTGGCACATGATCAGATCTAGAAATCTGATGGTCTGGGGTATAATTGAAGTCTGATAAATTATCTACACCCAAAGGTCTGCATGCTAGACACATTGCAGGTGCGGAGGTCCATAGGGTCAACACAGTGCAAGTGCAGCGGTCCGCAGGCTAGATACGGCGCAGGTGCGGAGGTCCACAGGTTCGAGAACAGCGCAGGTGCGGAGACCCACAGGCTCGACACAGTGGAGGTGTAGATATCTGCAGGTTTCTATTGGTGAAGTTGCAATCTTTTCTTGAAATATGTTTTAGCTGCTTTTGTCTATTACTGCAGTGTTCAAGGTTCTAAATTGGTGTCTGGTTGCTTTGTGCTGAGAAATTATTGATTCAGTATTTGTACAAGGAAGTTGGTTGATTGAAGATGTATTTGATGTTTGATTGATATTCATGGATCCAGTTTGAAAATTTATGAAGCGTGGTCCTTGGAAGAAAAGAGAAGGTTGAAGCCTTCAGTAGGTCAACACCTATGCACTAGTACCTCAGCTAGTATAAGAGCTAAGGGGGTTCTATCTCCCTTCTAGGAGAGTCTGGAGAATGAGAGAAGGTTGTAGCCTTCTGCAGGTTGAAGCCTACGTGCTGGTATAATACTGAACTAGTACAGAATCATTGTAAAAAGAAGTTTCTAATTGAAAGAAGATAGAGACATATTGCAGCAGGTGGTTTTCACCCACAATGGGTTTGCACCTTACATCTTGTGTTCTTTGGTGTGACTGTCTGCTCTATTTTTCTTGTTCCTGTTTATTGTTATATGGTTCTGACACATAGATTAGTGATCAACATCTGAAGAATAAATTAAATTATAAGTCTGAAAGGTATACGCAAGTTTCATTAGGCATATCTACAAATAGTTGTATAAATTGAAAAGGAATTTGATAATACTGATTCACCCCCCCTCTCAGTATTATTTTCAACACTCCTTTCCTTTCTACAGAACTCTTGCTGAGATGGTAATAGAAGGTAGTTTGAACTTCTCTACCTTGATTATTGATCCAAGGTGGCTCAAACAATTGTGAAGTACACCTACTTCACAAAATTCTCATTTGTACCTATTTGAAAAGCTTTCAACAACAACTGTTAACAACAACATAAATACAAACAATAACTGGATGGACTAAACTCCTATTTCAACAAAAGAAACAGACTTCACATCTTGTGAACACCTCCATGTCTTACATCTGCATACAAATGATGGCCTAGACAACAAGCCCACAAAGCATGCCTTTAAAATGAATGACCCTTCAATTCAAGCATACAGAAAAATACCATTAGTACTCCTTTCAAAAGATGAATATTTCATCACTATCTCCACCTTAGAGACCAAATCAAATTTCCTCAGGTCAACATTACATGCATGTTTACATCAAAGCAATAAACCCTTCAAGTTAATTACACATACATGTTCAAATACAAGGAAAACATCATCATCCCTGTGTTCATGCACATCATGCTTATGCATGCATTTCGTCCTTCAACTTTCACTTAAGCATGTTGTACTTTCGAAGCTGAAGTGAACTATAATGTTGCAACAACAAAGTGAGTCTCCTACTCAACCTTTTTCCATTCACCATCTTGGTAGAAGCCTAAAACTTGCATCTCATCAACAAATAAATGCAAATAGATGCATTAATAGACATGCAATCCTTAATTGGAAAATAACTCTAACCATTTCTTACCAATCCAATTCAAAGGGTTTTCCTTTGTCTACACATTAGCATCAACATGTGAATCATTCTAAAGCACACCATCCATGGAAACTTCATTTCCATCTATGCTATATTCTCTTTCCACTTTCTTCAGCTTTTGTGGAACCATTTTTGGATTCAAACTCCAACATGTTTCAGCAAGATGCCCTTGCTTATGGCAATAAGTGCAACACATGTGCATCTTCTTGACAGCATGATTTGCCTTGTCCAATGGACCTTTGGCTTTTTACTTCTTCTCCTTCAAAATTTTCCTGTATGTGGCCATTCTCTTCCAACATCTAGAAACATGATGGTTATCCAAACCACAAAAGGAACATGGAATTCTTTTCCCGTATCTATGTGGAAATTTATCATGCTTTGCAAAATCAAGAGGAAGATGCTTAGAACTAGATTTATACCTGCCTGTTTCACCTTTATTGCCTCCACAAGGAGGTGAAGCAAATGAAGAAGTGACTCCCTTTGGAACACCATCAATCTCTTCAAGGTTGTTATAGTTTCCACAACTCTCTGGCTCAAGTGTGTGCTTCTGAACACCTTCATCTTGCAAGTGATTTTTCAAGCCATTGCATTCCTCTTGAATATAATCTTCACACTTTTGAGTTAGAGGACATGAAATGAAACTCCTTCTTGGGACTATTTTAATGGCCTTCATGGTAGCTTTGGAACTCTCTCCATAAGACTTTCCATAGCCAAGACCCAAATACTTAGGCCTTTCCTCAACCATTATTGGTTCTACAATACCTTGTGCATGCTTGCCCAAGCCTTTTCCTTCATAGCCCATCTTGGACATTAGCTTGGAACCTATGCCTCTAGTATGTTTTTCAAAATAACCAATATAAGAATTCTTAGAGGAACTTGAAGATAAATTGGAATGGTTTACCTCTTCTTAAAGCTGATACTTTAACAAGGCTTCTTTGGCAACAAAGAGCTATGAGTCCAACTCATGCATCCTTTTTAGGTTCATATTTGCAATTTGAAGTTGCCTCTCCATTTCCTGTAGTCTGTCAGACAACAACTGCTTCTCTTCCTTCATGGAATTCAACTACTCTCTAAGTATGCTTCTCTTTCTTCCATCCTCATACATTTCTCTCACTTTGTCCATCATGATGAACAAGTCTTACTTCAAGTCTCCATCATAGAGTCTTGTGATGAAGAAGGAATTTGAGGATTCACTTGTATAAGTTGTCATTATACCAATGAACAAAAGAACTTCAAACAAGATTAATAAAGGGATTTAAGAAACCAATTTTGCAACAAACCTCTTATGCTTCAAGGATTGCTTTGAGGTCCTTTGGGATAGAAGAATGCCTTCATCCCTTCTTACTTCTTGTCCTTCTTGGACTGAGCTATCAATAGCTTTCCCTTCACCTCTACGAACTCAAACAATAGTCAGTCTGCAAACAAGCATACAATCAACCTCTAACTATTTAAACACCTTTTAGACAAGAAATATTTCCTCTGTCAATCAAGAATTATGATATAACCTTCTTGGAAGATGGGGATAATCAATCTCAAGCTTTGATACCACCTGATATGAAAATGGAGCAATTAGGCTTCTTATCTAACTTACAAGGACCTCTCCCACTTCCAAAACTTAAATTTTCCCAAGTCTTATTAATTAACCAATGCGGAATTAATAATATGGTTGAAAATATAGGTGTATGCTTATGATTTTTTTTAACTATTTATGTGCTTTTAAAATTCTGTTGTTTGTGCTGATATGTAAATACATATGGCAATAGACAAATGCATCAATAAGAAAACACATAAGACATCAATTTAATATGGAGTTCACCCAAAACTATTGGGCTACATCTCCTTGAGCTCTAGTCAACTCAACTAGGATCTCTGGGATTATGGCAAGTCCTTTTTACAAGCTCTTGGCTCAAATCCAATGTTTTACACAAAAACAATGGGCTCAGAACACCATCTCTCCCTGGCTCTGAAGCTCTCGACTTTCTTGCTCTAGGCTCTTTCTCTCAGCCTCTGCATGCCTCTATGATTCGCTTAACCTTGAAGTGATCCTCGGCAAACTTCCAATGACATTTTACAGCTCTGCTTTCAGCTTTCTCCGACTGCTTCTACTAGCTTCTTCCTCCTATGCTCTCAATTGTGTTCTCTGGCTCTTTTGAGGCATCTTCCTGGCTTTCTAGCTCCCCTGGCCATTTCTCTATGATTCATTGTCCCTTTGCAGCTTTGTCACTTCAAAATGCATCATTGCCTATAAAAACGCATGCTGCAGCATGGCATGATGATCAAGAGTGGTTACAGAAGGAATCAGGGCTGTTTCATAGGCGAAAATCCGAAAAATGGAGAGAATCCCATTACACAGAGAATGTCTGCAAAACACTATTGGATGTGATTTGACGACTTTAAATCCCATTCAATTTCCCCTAAATCCCTATTGGATCTGCCATTAGGCATCATATTGCATCGCATTAGTGTATTTGGAAAAATCCCAAATACACGGGAAAACCTTCAAAAACCTGAAAAATTCCTTTTTATCAGACTTCAAATTCTATCGAATCCGCCCTATAATCACATCAAGTCCACCTTTTGCCACTAGCGCAATCCCCACCGTCGATCTACAAGATCTCCAATCCAACAATCCATATGTAATCTCAGGCAGCTTAGGAATATGGAGGTTACCTGCCTGAAAAGGCAGTTTTCCTCTCTCCTCTGCCAACCACACATTGTTCATTGTATGGGATCGGACGAAACCAGCCTAAAACTTCTTTCCGCCTAAGGTCGGCCTAAAATCCCACCTACGAAACTCATATCTCATTAATTGCACCTAAATTCCCCTTCGGGTCCAGTTTTATCGCTTTCAAGCGTTTTCCTTTGTATTTGGTTTTATAGTGGAAATGTGTAAATGCATTAAAAATCCCCTTTTACCAGATTTCAAATTTTATAAATTGTGCTTATGAAATCCATCAGGTCCAGAAATTGCAAATCGTCAACTTAATCCTAGTCATCCATTCCTCTCGCAATCCGACGATTGAGATTGCATGACGCAATAATTATCACATATCATGTAGTATACGGCCCAAGGGTTCTGTATATCATCGATGATGATTCACCAATCCGATCATCAGCGATTGGCATATCGCATGTTCGTAATTGCCAAGTCCAAGGTCCCGATATCACATACGAGCCTATCTCCGATCCGATTAATCAACAATCGGGGGTGGCTTCCCCTCTCTGCTTAAGTCCATTTTTGGCCCTCCTCTGATGCGATTTCCCTTTATAAGGGTTTTTTTCCCATTTTAGGAGATTTTACCTCTTTTTCTAAAGAACAAAGGGCATCTTCTTTTGGTGATAACTTCTACATCCTAAGTCCATCTTTGCCCATTCTTGTTGCAGTGGATTCAGAATGAAAAGATCTCTGCAATGGAGCTATTTCTAGGAACTTCCTTGGACTTTCATTTTCCTCTATGAGGACCACTTAGACTTAGGGGTATATCCAAAATCCATTTTGGATCACTGTAGCAAAAGAAACAGCTTTAGCTTCCACCCATTTTGTAACAAAATCCATACAAACCAAAATATGATTTTTACTTAATGAAGTTGGACTTATTGGCTCTATAAAATCAATAGCCCATTTTTCAAAAGGCTCAATCATAACTTGGCGGCATAAAGGCATCTCATTAGTTAGATTAGGTTGGCCCATTCGCTGACAACTATCACATTGCCTGACATACTGTTTGGCATCCTTAAACAAGGAAGGCCAAAAGTAGCCAATGTGCAATACCTTATATGCAGTCCTCTTATTAGTGAAGTGGCCTCCACAAGGTTCATCATGGGTAGATTTTAAAATGTCAAACACTTCTTCCTCTCTTACACATATACCGATAATCAAATCTGGACCAGTGTAAAAGAGATCTCCTTGAACCCAGGAGTATGCAGCACTTTTCTGAATAATATCCCTCTTTTCATGAGCGAACAAGTGGGGTGGTGTCTTTCCAGTGACTAAATAGTTAGCAATGTCAGCAAACCATGGGGATTCTATTGACATAGCAAAAATATGTTCGTCAGGAAAATCATCATTAACAGGAGTTACTTCACCAAGATTATTCAATATTGAAAGGAAATCTGCTACCACATTAGATTTTCCTGGTCTATCAAAAATAGTAATACTAAATTCCTGCAACAATAACAACCACCTAGTCACTCTACCACTAGTCAATAGTTTATTCATCAAATATTTAATTGTGGAATGGTCAGTATGTACAAAGACTTCATACCCTATAATATAGTGCCTGAACTTGTTAATTGCAAAAATCACAACTAAAAACTCTTTCTCTGTAACTATATAACTTAATTCAGCGAGAGACAAATTCTTACTAATAAAATAGATGGTATAGGATTGCTTGTTTTTGTCCTGTCCTAAAGTTGCGCCAATAGCCAAATCTGAAGCACCAAAGGAAATGTCAAAAGGTAGGGACCAGTTTGGACCTCTCAAAACTGGTGCCTATACTAACTTTTCCTTCAATGTTTCAAAGGACTGTTGGTAAGCTTTGGACCAAGAAAACTCACTATCCTTAGCTAGAAGTCAAAAAATAGGCATATCTATCCTAGAAAAAATTTCAATGAATCTCCTATAGTAACCAGCATGTCCTAAAAGACCTCTTACTTCCCTTTGAGTCTTGGGTGCAAGAAGACGCAAAATGATCTCAATATTTGTTGGGTCAACCTGGATACCTTTATCAGAAATAAGATGGCCAAGCACCACTCTTGCCTTCCACATTAACCTGCATTTCTTGTCACTCAAGGCAAGATGGGCTTCTTGGTAGTGAAGAAGTACTTTTTCCAGATTTTTGAGAGCCTCTTGAAAAGAGTCACCAAACACAGAAAAGTCATCCATATAAATTTCTACACATTCTATATCAGCAAAAATAGCCAGGACTACCCTTTGAAAGGTAGTCAGGGCATTACATAAACCAAAGGGGAACACTCTATAAGAAAATGTTCCCCAAGGACATGTAAAAGTAGTTTTGTCCTGATCTTCAGGTGCAATATATATCTTGTTGTAACCACTAAAGCCATCTGAAAAAGAAAAGTATTTCTTTCCTGAAAGGATATTAAGCACCTGGTTAATAAAAGGAAGAGGAAAGTAATCTTTGAGAGTGGCTTTGTTTAATTCTTAATAGTCAATATAAATACGCCATCTCCCATCTTTCTTAGGAACCAACACTAATAGAGAGACCCACTAGCTATTAGAAATAAGATAAATGAAACCAACATCTAAAAGTTTTTGTAATTCTTCCTTCACAACATCTTTCAGAGCTGGATTCATGTGCCTTTGGGGGTGCCAGATAGGTTGGGCTCCTTCCTAAATGTAAATATGATGTGTATAGGTTTCAGGTGGAATGCCTTTCATATCCTCATAACCCCCTGCAAAGGCACCAAGATGGTTATGCAACAATTTTACAAGCTACTCTTGCTAAGATGAGTCTAGATCTAAACTAATATGCAAGGATTTACCAGGGCTAATCTCAACAAGAGTAGTATCAGGCTCAAGAACACTTAAGGGAGTGGTCAAAGGCAGTGGTACAAAAGAATGAGAATCATGATTTTCT
Organism: Pinus taeda; assembly: GCA_000404065.3. Taxonomy (NCBI): domain Eukaryota; kingdom Viridiplantae; phylum Streptophyta; class Pinopsida; order Pinales; family Pinaceae; genus Pinus; species Pinus taeda. The sequence continues at coordinate 37,878 of APFE030243326.1, forward strand.
TGAAAATCTAGGCTGAAAATCTGGCTCAATGGCTCAAAATTAGGCGTAGTGTCCATATTATTCAAGAAATCTTGAATCTCACCTTCTTATGAAGACCCATTATAATGATGTATAAATGAAATGGTCTGAGTCTCCTCATCACTGCTTTGATCCAACCATAAGGTATCCTGGAGGTCCTGATTGGATCTGGCAAGAGGATATAAGATAACTTTCTTCCTAGAATCTCCATGAGAAATATACATGTCAATGGAATGATATCCAATATATTCATCAGCTATAGCAAGCAATGGTTGACCCAAGATCAAGGGATGTCCTCCTTCTGGGTTCTTTGGCTAAAGCACAATGAAATCAACAGGATATTCCAAAGAATCTAATGCAATGATAACATCATCCAATACTCCTTCTGGCTTGATTTTAGATCTATCCACCAATTCAAGCACAATGGGAGTAGGACGAAGATGAGATAACTGAAGTTGATCCATGGTTTGTTTAGTCATGACATTAATGGATACCCCCAGGTCTATAAGAACATTAGAGACAAGGACATCACCAATTTTAACTAAGACGACAGGGTTTCTGAGATTAATATATTTATCCATAGACACACATCTTGTCATCAACTTTGCTACCCTACCAATAAATTGAATGGTTTGGGGATCTAATCTCTTCCTCCCTGGTTTCTTGAGACAAAGTTCCTTAATGATCTTAGTAAAAATGAGGATCTCTTTAATGGCCTGAAGCAAAGGTACCTTAATAAAAAGGTTCATGGGTTCATAAAACAAGCTAGTCTAGAAAATAGGCTCACTTTGTTCCACAACTAGCCTTTCTGGAAAGGGAGGCTGGTTGGAAGAGGATGGTAAGGATTCAGAAGGTAAGGGAATGGGCTGCTTGGTGACAACTTCCATAGAATGGTTAGAAGTCTCCTCTTCTCCTTTCTCTTCAACAATCACCATAGGTTGCTTCTGGTTTTTCAAAGTTACAGTGCTCCTTGATCTCAATTGGATATCATGAACCCCAACTAGAATAGACTGGTACCGAATGGTGAAGGCGGGTTCGTTACATGGATCATTTGCACCGCTTTATTATTATTAGGACTAGGTATAGGTTGAGCAAGCAACTAAGGAGGTTGAAATGGTGGGGGTAAAGGCGAAGGTGGAGTAGACTGACTCTGAGGTAAAGATGGTTGAGGCATTGGATAAGGTGCATATGTAGCTGGATATGATTGCATAGGTGGCTAGTAGGAATATTGAGGATGATTTGGCCCTCTCCAACCTTGTTGCCATGGTGGAGAATGTTTTCCATGATAATATTGATTCCCATACTTCCACTGCTGAGAATGATTAGTTTTAGGATAAGAATATCCATGTGCATTATAACCAAAATAGTGTGGAGATAATTTAGGAGCCATACCTGCACTTACCTAAGGTCAATTCCTCCTTGCTCCCATGGCATATAAGTGTTCAGCTTTAAGTTGTCCCCTTTTGATTACAGTGTTAAGTCCTAGTATAGAGGGACACTTTTCCATGGTATGGTCTTCTGCACAAGTAACACACTTATTAGTTTCCTTCAAATTAAGAGGACACTCTTTAGGAGGATGCTTTTCTCTACACTTAGGACAGAAAATACATAATGACTCTTGTTCTTTTATAAGTTTTTGCTGAAATTTCAAAGAGTCTAACTGTTTTCTAACGGTATTCATTACATCAATCTTCATATTTTCCATTTTATTTTCTAGTCCAATAATCATCACATTAGTAGATTCAGTTTTTTTTGTTTCTACTCTGAATTCCTCTACTAGATCTATACTGACTCCTTGAAAATTTCTTACACAAATCAGAGATCTAATCAAAAGTTTTCTGAGAAATATCACCTTGTCCTAATAGGTTCAAATTATTTCTAGCATCATCAATAAGTCCATGTAAGAACAAAGTTCTAATAGTACTAGAATCAAACTTAAGCTTCGACCTTTGTAAAATATACAGAAATCTTTCTAAGTAATCCTAAAGAGTTTCATCATCATTTTTCATAGTTGTAAAGATTTTATCTTGTATGTACTGAGTTTTGCAATATTCTTGATATTTTGACAAAAACACTCTCTTCATTTGATCCCAAGAAGTTATGGTGTTCCCTCCTAACCTTATAACCCAACACAAAGCTGAGTCATTGAGAGTAGCAGGAAAAAATCTCAACTTCTAAGCTTTAGTTGAATAGTCATAACTTCTACAAAAAATATCAAACTCGAATAAAAAAGTGTCAGGATCTTCATGAACTTTACCATGGAAATGAGGGAGAGCCGATGGTGGAATATTCTTCATTTGTGCAATAGTATCGGGATCCACAATTGGAAACTCAAAAGTGGATTATTCCTCATTTACCAGGTTTTCGCCAGTTCCTTCCGCATGATCTTCACGATCTTCCATTGTTTCCCCTTCATGTGAACCACTCTCAACAGGCTAAGAAGATTGACTACTAGTAGTCTCCTCCTTCCCCTCTTTGGGATGAACCACACCTGAGCTGTTGTCACTAGAGTCCAGGTGGATTGTTCCTACGTGATGGGTTTGGATTTTGGACTTCCTACCTACAGAAGATGTCCCAATATGAAAATTGTTTTTGGATTTATCAGTATTTCCTTGGCCCTTAGTGGGCTTTGGACCCCTACCTCTTCTAAGAATTCATCTCAAAAGAAGAATAACAAAGCAACTTCTAATAAAATGCTACAAAGAATACTCAACACCAATATAATTCCTTCAAAAAATCTTTCCCAAACAATAGAAGCACACTGCAAAAAATGATGAAAGCCAACTTACACATATTGCATCAAACAAAAAATTCTTACCAAATCAAATGGCCTAGCCGGCAATGGCGCCAAAATGTTGGGTGCAAGAATTGCACTTAGGCAAACTCCTCAACACTTAATTGTCAACCTGTGGGATCCATAAACTTAAAGATGAAGCACAGGAAATGCCAGAGATGGTATGAACCTTTCTAATGTAAATTCCTACTTTCTTAAATGGGAACTTGCAGAATCGAATTGGAAAGAGTAAAAAACAACTGAATCATCAAAGTAATCTAGTGTTGGAACAACAAAGAATGCATTTTCAAAGGAATCAAAATAAAAAGACAACCACTCCAACTGATCAATATTTAATCACTGAGTATATGCTTATATTCCTCCTTAGTAGAAGCAATTTAGTGGTCTCATAATGTGAGCCCTTAAACCTAATTTCTTAAAGGTTTCCTTCTTGCACTAGTCAGTCCTGCACTTATCGCAATCTGCTTGCACTAGTGCAAGCACAAAGATTTATGCAAGAAGTATAAGATGTGTCTTACCAAATATTCTTGACTTCATGCAAGGGCTCAAACCTCAAGGGTTCTGAGCACTCGGATCCTATGACAAGAAACCAGTTCTTGCACCTAAGTAGAGTTCCTTGCACTTAGTTATTGATTCAAGAAACAAGTGTTAACTATTGCAAATGAAACTTAATTGAAAAAATAACTTGCACATGTAAAAATAAATGTTTCCAATCTTAGCTACATGTAAAATGAAAGTAATAACCGTAACTAGAAACAACCACTAAATAATTAATGTGCCATCTGCATATATATTACTCAGAAGAACGGAAAAGAAACATTGCTTGAAAGAGACTAGAAATACTTGCTACAACACACCAATGTGCATTGGTGCAAGTTCATTTCTCCTACTTTGACCAGGCAAGGAAAACCAATCAAAAGGAATTGCATGAAAATAAATTGTGGGAAAGGTAAAAGGATTAATCACACCAACATGTAATGGTGTAGGTTCATTTCTCTTGCTTAGACCAGGCACAGAAAACCAACTGAAATAAATTGCATGAAAGGAAATTGCAGGAAAGTAAATCTAACTAATTCACACAACAGATATTCTCACAATTTGACAAGAATACATGTGCATGGAAATAGAATTCAATTAAATCACACTTTAACAATAAGAACACATAAATAAATATGAAATTTAAAATAGGGTAAACGAGCTGGGTTGGCTGGGCCTTAGCCAGCCACCTCATTTCCCTTATAAGAAACAACACTGCTCAGTAATTCAGATCAATCTCATTGGCTTAAAAGAACATATAAGATTTGAAAGGCATGAGGTGGATCTCCTTCTTTCTATTAATTCGCAAAGGAAAATTACATCGTGGAATACAAAGTCCAACCCAAATTTGGGTGATAACAAAATATACAATATGTTTGGAACACAATGATGTTATCTCCCCTGTCTATCATCCTCCTAATGCTATCTACGTTCTATGATTTATAGACTGTCAACCCAAGGTCGTAACTACTAAACTTATTACAGGCCATTTGGTCAACCGTTTACAAAACAAAATGTAGATTTTACCCTCTCAGATTTTAAATATAGACAATTGAACTTGTTGTCCATGGGCCAAATATTCAGTTTCCACTCAAGAAATCTATAACTCCATTCTTGTCTTTGGCTACCTTTGGCTGATTTGGTCTTTGTGGCCAATGATGCACAAAACATGGCGGTGGTTAGGGAAGTTGGGATCTGTTGTGTAGGTTTGTTGCACTAGCAATAGTGTGAGATCTGATCTTGCACTTAAATCAGCAGTCACATTAAGTGGATTTATTTACGAAGTATTTATCAGAGATAAGGATAAGTTACAAAAGTGCATTAAAAGTAAGAAATCTGAATTAAATAATTAATTAAATGCTAAATTGAAATAAAATATGAAAAATAAAGTACATGTGAAATATATCACCATGCTTGGACTAGTGCAGGATGAGGGTATGTGAAAAGGGTAAAACATAGGCAAATATTTGTTGTTTATAAAGGAAAAAGGGACAAGAATGGGGACAATTTAGGGGACTAACGAGGTAAATAAAAAGAGCTGGCACAAAAATCTCCTTAATTCTTTTTGGGCAGACAAAGTCAGTACTAAAAAAATCATAGGAATATCTCCTTTCTAGTTGGTGTATGGGGTTGATATTGTTTTTCCTTCATCCCTTGTTGTTCCCGTCATGAAACTTCTATAAGAAGTGAGCAGCAAACCGAATGATGTGCGGCAGAGGATAACTCAAATGATCCATTTACAACAAACTAGGGAAGAAGTATTTCAAAATACATCCAAGCTTTAGGAAAGGATTAAAAAGATTTATGACCGTACGACCAAAGAAGACAACTTCAACATGGGTGATGTGGTAAAACTCCCACTTCAATTTTATCAACATCATCTGGATACCGTTTTACCCTTCAACAAATTTAATGGACAGTGAACGAGAGAGTGAAAAGAAAGTGCACAAGGGAGGACATAATTCAAGGTTTCAGCCATCCAACCTGAGAGAAATGAATGCTTCTCCATTTTCCCAAAAATGTTTCAGAAATGTTGGTTGTATGAAGTTTTGTGAGTAGGTTACAGAGTTTGGTTCTCATGTCACTTTGACAAGCCTCTTTGCCCAAAGTTTCAACATAGATAATGTTGTCATAGCAGGTATTGAGTTCAATGTTTCAGTAGGTATTATTTCTTCAGCCATAGGTATTCCAAATCATGGTGAAACTTGGTTCAAAGGCATGGAATTTCCCCTTGATGATTATAAGATGTTCCTAAAACCTAATGTTAGAGAGACTTCTGAACATGTTTTTCCTTTTAGACATCTTCTTAACAGGTATGCCCATCTAAAGAAGCTTATTATGAAGTATTTTACACATGAAGGTAGATTCTCCATATTATACAGGTATCATGTTAGGTTACTTATGCACTTCACCTCTACAATAACACTTAATTTGTGCAACATTCTGTCTAAGAGTGAAGATGACTGAAAAAATTCACACTAGGGGACAACCTCATGTCACCAATTTGTTTCACCATAGCCTGATCAATATTTTGGTTATGCATCAACTCTCAGTCAAGAAAATCACTTGGGAAACCTTTTCAGATAAATTAAAAATTGTTGTTGTTATTATCCCCACTGTGTCTCCTACAAAAATAACACCATCAGGGTCAAGGTCCACACAGTTGATGAAGCATGGTTCAACAAGAAAATAGGCAAAAGTTTCAAAGGCACCTAGACCTAAGGTAACCAAGACATATCAAAGAGGTAACATGCTTATGCTTTCTCCACATATTGTCGAAGGGGCAAAGCCTTCTACATCAGCAAAATAGGGATCACATTTGCAGGATGAGGAGACTATCCATCATGACATACACATAGTGGACTTGGAGTCCCAAGATGATCATAAAACCCTGAAACTAGTTACCAAAGAGAAGGATTCTCAGATCATGGAGCTTCTGGACAATGTGGCAAGAGCCAAATTCATCATTTCCTTCCTTGACCAATGAAATGAGCAGCTAAAGGCAAAGCATCTACTTTTAGAAAAAGGTTTGTTTAAAACTAGTATGGAAGAGTCCAAAGGTAAATCAGTGTTGGGGCATGATGAGCATGATGAACAAGGAAAATAGATTGGAAGGAAGATGCCTAGGACAAAGGGTCTCAAATGAAAATTACAGAAGCAAAAATACCAAAACCTACGAAATGAGGATTTGAGTCTTGAAGATAGAATTGCTATGGAAATCAATGAAGATAGGGTATATTGGTTACACAAATTCAGTGGCCACCTAGAGAAGATTCTTGACAAAGCTAACAGGGAAAATCAGATGTTGAGGCACATGGCCTATCATTATCAAACAAGGAACCAGATTGGACAAATCAGAATCAAGAAATTGAAAGCAAAACTGAAAGAGGTCCGAGACAAGCAAACAGGATCAAGGAAAAGGGGTAAAGAATAAAATTGGTGACTAAAACATTCAAGAATGTTTAGCTTATCATCCATAGTAGCCAAGGAACGAATTTTGAAAATTTTGAGTAATTTGGAATTTTGTTTTAAATTTTGCAAAAAAAGGCACATAGAAGTGCCTTGCAGAGGCGCAACCCTTTTTCCCTGGACATCCAAATGAATTTTTTCCTACATGGATGAGTGCATAATGATGAGTACATGCTAAAAATAAGCCTAGTTTTTCATGAAAGCTTCCCATTTTGATCATAAACTCAAAAAACCTGACCTTTTTCATGCTTCTACCACTAAATATGGACTAGCATAGCGCTTCTACGTAAGGTGGTAAAAGTTAAGTTTTGGACACCTTTCCATGGGTCATTTTCAAAAATTCAATATGTTCTGGAAACTAGAAAGACAAGGCTATTTTATCGTTATTTCATCGTTCAATTTTTTACTTCCAAAAGATACCTAAAAATGGCTTCAAACATGTGTGACAATTTTGTAAAATTTCCTATTTTAGTGCATGCTAGTGTGACCTTTTTGCTAACAAGCGCAACCCTTCTGGTTTTGGCGCAACCCATCTAGTTTGGTAACTTATTGAGCACTGAGTGATGGAAAATTCGAGATATTATGATATGTTAATGTTACTTTACGTTTATTGGATGGCGTTTGCCTCACTTTATGAGGAAAATTGTAATTAATGAGGAGATATGATCTCCTAAAGATTAGCCTAAATAGTGGAAATTGTCTCAACTATCCTAGTTTTAGGTGAGGACTCATCACATCTAGTTATGTTGAGCCTTGAATAGAATCTTTGACCTGATGAGATGTCATATGTTATATTTTCCTATATAATATGGAAGGGAATCATTTTCCAAGGGTTGGACTTTTGAGGAGAGAACCATTGTAGCATGTATTTAACATTTTTAGAAACAAAGGACACAAATTGCAGCTATTATTTAGGAATTCCTGTGCAGTAAGTTTATGATGTTGTTTTTCCTCTGTCATTAATTTATATGAATTATATTTATCTTCTCTTTCCATTCATCATCTCTTAATAGTTTTCCTTACAATTTATAAACAGAATTCTTTTCGCTAAGCTCTGTTTTTATGGAAAATTATTATATGTTGACCACTTTCTCTCTTTCTTAATGAATTCATGTCTCATGCTCATTAAGACCTTCATGCTTCGTCTCAACACCATACTACACTGACAAAACCTAAAATCCATCACAAAAGTGATGCTACCTTACTCCATATCTTTTTTGTTGTAATCCTTTGACCCTCTCACCTAGCTACTTGGTTTTTTCTCCCTTATCTATCATCAAAAACCCTAAATTTTCCAAAATCTACCTGAGCCTAGCTATCCAGCCTAAAATCATTTACATCTTAGTCATTTTTTGGTTGTGATTTCATAGAGATAACCCTCTCTAGTTTGGTAGGGCTAGCTACCAAACTAAAATCTTCGTCTGTTGTTACCTTCATCGATTCCTCTCAGCCTGGGATATTATGTGGGATAACACATTGAACACTAGGTGTAGACCAAGGAATGGTGGAATGCTAAGCTCGAATGAATTGTCCCCTACAACCTTGGTGATGGTGTATGGCCCATATTAGAGGAGGTGAAGCTTGTGGTGGGGTCTAGCGAGGTGATCCTTCAACAAATGTAGCCAAAATTTGTCGCCCACCTAGAACTTGTGCAACACCTGATGTGTATCATGGCGCTTCCTGTACTTGGCATTGGATCTATCCAATATATCATGGACCTATTGGAAGATGTCTTGAATGTAGTCAATCAAGTTGTTAGCCCTATCAGTTTCGAATAGGATATGAGTTGAATCTACCTAATTAGCTACAAATGGTATGGACACATCAATGGGACATAATGGCTTAAATCCCAACCCTACCTGAAAGGGGTTGTGGCTTGTTGAGTTGTGGAGAGATCTTTTGTAGCTGTGATGTACATAGGGGAGGCTTTCATCCCATGTGTGGGGATGCTTTGATTTGTACATGCATAAAATGTGTATGATCATCTTGTTTACGACTTTTGTTTGGTCATTAGTTTGGGGATGGAAATTCGTGCACTTAGTGAGTTTGGTATCCAGCATTGACGAGATACTTGACCAAAATGCACTTAGGAATTTGTTGTCTTTATCAGAGACAATGGACTATCGGATCCCAAAGTGTACCCAAACTCGCTCAAAGAAGAGCTTGGTAATGGCCTCTACTGTGATACTCTTCTTGTAGGCTGCCATAATGGCCATATTAGAGAATATATCAATGACCACAAAATTTTTTTCATTATTGTGCTTAGTAGAAGGAAGGCCCGACATGTAATATATGGATATGGATTCCCAAGGTCAAATAGGAGTAGGAAGAGGAGTATATATGCCTCTCTTCTTGATGGTTTGTTTGGAAATGGTGCAGGAAGTGCGAGATTTAATGTACTTCCCAACATCTTGATGAAGGTTCAACCAATAAAAATTAATTTACAATACTTCCATTATTTTCTCTACTCTGAAATGTCCAGCGACCCGACTATAGTGTGCCTCCCAAATCATCTTGGCACATGCTTGAAGGAACACAAATGTGTCCCAAGTGGCATAAAAGTTCATCTTGGAGGTGAAAATATTGAATTTTTGTACCTTGCAAGAGTTTCTAGTGTGTGTTGTTGAATTCTGGATCACTCTTGTAAAGATTTGGCCACCCCAAAGTCTCATTCCCACAAGAGTTGAGCACAATGATCAATGTCATGAATGGTAGTCAGTTGAGGAATTCTACAAGATTATTGGTGTTTCCCTTCTTGTAATTAATGTTCAAATGGAATTGTTGTAGGTATGTGGACCATTTCTAATGGCGATCATTTTGCAACTTCCCTTATTTTTGTATGAACTACAAGGGTCAGTGTTTTGTGTGGATGATTGTTTCCTTCCCCAAAATGTAATGCTTCCATTAACGACATGTCTGCATAATGGAGTAGATTTATTTGTTGTAAGTGGGATACTTTCAGATTGTGTCTAAAAGTGCTTCACTATGGTAAGCCACTGGATGCCCCTACTGAGTAAGAACTGACTAATAGCATAGTCAGAGGCATTTGTTTCAATCTCAAATGGTTTCTACAAATCTGGTAAAGTGAGCATTATTGCAGAGCAGAGGTGATGATCTAGCTTGGAAAACACCTTTTGTTGGGTTTCAGAGCAAAAAACGTTTCTTTCACTCTGCCCTTGGTGACTTGACTTAAAGGCCAAGTGATATGAGAGAACCCCAACACAAACTTGTAGTAGAATTGGAAAGACCTAGAAAGTTGTAGAGCTTTGTTAGAGTGGTTGGGGCTGGCCAATATCGAATAACTTGTATCTTAGCTAGGTCCACATGCGCACCATTCTCATCAATGATGTACCCTAGATATTGAACCTCGTTCATGCCAAAAGTGTATTTCTCCAAATTGGCCCACAACTTGTGTCATCGCATGGTTTGAATGACCTGTCAAAATGGCATAGGTTCTCTTCCCAACTCTAGCTGAAGATCAAGATGTCATCTAAATACACAACCACAAATACATTGGTGAAGGGTCGCAATATGTCATCCATCAATCTCATGAAGGTTGCGGGGGAATTCAGCAACTCGAAAGGCATGACCAACCATTCGAAAAGGCTCTCCTTTGATTTGAATGAATTATTCCATACATGAGAGAATTCAATAGGAACCTAGTGATAATTGGACTTCAAGTCAATCTTTCTGAAATATTTGGCCCCCTTGAGCTAGTCCAGAAGGTCATCAATCCATGGGATTGGGTACCTATTCTGGACAGTGATTTTGTTCAGCATCCGATAGTCAATATAGAGTCTCCAGGTCTCGTCCTTCTTCTATACCAATACAATCAAACTCCCACAGGGTGATGAACTTGCCCTGATGTGCCCTTTCTACAACAGCTCCTGAATCTGCCTCTTGATCTCATCATTCTCTAGAACAGAGCATCGACGGGTCAATCCATTGGGTAGCAGCACCCCCGGGGTTGTTGGAAATAATATTGAGCGGGGGGCGGGGGGGGGGCGGGTGAATCAATATTAGTCAAGTCAATAACCTTTTTCTTTTCATACTCAAATTTATATATGCTACTTCAATGAAGGTAACCCGCGTGTACACACAACTGTGTTTAAGGAAACAAGCATATATCCAACAAACTAATGATTCAGTTAATTCATCATATGTTTATCTTTAATCTATGCATCAGTACCTTATTAAACATTAAATAGTAGCCATGCATAGTTAATAACATAATGAACCATCACGCATAAGCAACACACATGAATACTAAGATTTAAGGTGGAAACCCAATGTGGGTGAAAACCACCTGCTGCTGTCATCTTTGTCTTCTTTTAATAATAAGAAAATTTGTTTACAACATTGCACTGGTGCAAACTCATAGCAATACATAGGCTTATACTTGTAGAAGGTACTACCTTCTCTCATTCTCTAGCTTCTACTGGAAGGGAGCTACAACCCCCTAGCTCTTGTACTAGCCGATATGTTTATCAGTATGTAGGTGCCGGCCTACAAAAGGCTACAACCTTCTCCCTTCCTCCAGGGACCACATTTCATAAATTTTCAAACTGGATGCTCCTGGTACACAACAATACACATGAAGGCCTCATTTCATCTAATTTTCATACTAGACCCATTATAAACATTGAAGCTCAAAATCAATCACCACTACACTACAACCATCAAATACATCTGCATTAACCAATCAATGAAAATCAATCATAAATCTCTAAATTGCCCATAACTAAATCACTTAAAGCCCATCGTCACTGAAGCAAATCACAATCAATCAATCTGAACATTTAGTATACTGTCATCAAACTACAATCACCAGAGCACAGAGCAGAACCCAGAATTATGCAACAACAATCAGATCCATCTGTGACTTCAAATATCATATTAGATATAGATAATGTATATGCTACTTAGATGAGTTGAACTAGTGCGTATACGCTCTTTTATCAAAGCCAAAAAACATATATGTCTATAAATATTAATTCATAATTTTGCAGCTATTCCAAACTTTAGTCATACCTAGACCATAACATTTACAGAACAACACATGCATCAGTATTCATATCTATAATAAACATGATCAAACCATATAAAGATAATTCATTTCAAGCCTTAAGATCTCGATCCATCATTAGATCTTATCCTCCATCAACCGCTAAGGTTCATCCTTAGTTCAGATCAAACAAAGCACCATAAGTCGATAACTTGCATACTAGATCTCACACTTCATCAAATATTCAATACTTGCACACCTAGCCTAATGATCTTCTCATCCTTTTATAGTTTTAGGCCTTTCTCTATGCCATGTACCAAAACCACTTAGGACCAATACCTTGGACCAAATACCTAGGGTTAATCCCTCAAACGAGATACCTTGGACCAATACCATGGATCAAAATACCATGGACCAAATACCGCGGACCAAAAACTTAGTTTTCCAAGATATACACGCTTTTCCTTCTGTGAAAGTGCGTGTGTATGTATACACCACTTGTGTTTAGTGAACCTGCATGTATAGGCGGCTTGGTCAAGGTGAAACTGTGTATACCTCTCTTTCTTCATTCTTTGTAGTCTGATCTGTAATTCTTTGTTGTTGTCATGTTGTACTATGATCTTTCATCTAAGTGAGTTGCCTCTGTACATTACTTCTAAATTGATTCCTTGACACTACCCTACATTTCATCACATCTGTAAACACAACTGTCATGCATTTTGTCACATCTGATTTCTCTTTGGTAGACTCATCTAGTTACCATATACAACACATGCATCATAATGCCAACAATCTCCCCCTTTGGACTTGATGGCAACCATGTTGGTGTTGATTACTACAAGCAGTAGAAACTGTTAGAGATAACAAGCAACACCAAAATACTCTCCCCCTTTGACATCAAGGGCAAAGGGTGAACAAGATAATCTCCCCCTTTGATACCAAGAGCAAAGGGCTAACCAAGATGAATACTTCCATATCTAAGTAGCTAAACATAAATATTTATCATGCTCCCCCTAGGCACATGCTGAATTCTTTGATTGAACTCCCCTTTGTCTATGCTGAGATGCACTATATCATCCATGCTCCCCCTAAGCACATGTAGAGTTTTCAAATATTTTCCAAAAGAATAACATGACTCTTTCACTCAACCATGTGAATTTGACCTCCTATCAACGATGACTCATACATACATCAATCTCCCAACCAAGTGGGGATATACTGAATTTGACTCATCCTCCCAACCAAGTGGGGATATACATGACTAAAATATATCAATTATTACATCATCCTTCGCATGCATAGTGGGGTTACAAATTACATCATGTGATAAAAAAGGGACTCATAAAAAAACTACAACAAATAGAGACAAATTATTAGATCATGGGTCTTTATATGGCCTTTACATAGAATGATATACATGACATTTATAACAAAGACCAAATATCTAAACAAGACCATGATAGTCATCAGTAACTATCATACACCATGTATGATCTGCTCCATAAGCATCTGTCAGCAGCATCCAAACCAACAACCTGTATATGTCCATCATTAGTTCCCAAGATATGACAGTGTAAATATCATCAACCTATGACAAAGTATGTCTGCATATAGATATCAACTCATCCTCCTGATCTCATCAAGATCAACTTGCTTCATTTCCTTAGCAAAAAGAGTCTTATCATAACCTTCCATGAATAAACTCAGCATACGTCATATCTCCAAGCAGTAACACAAAATCATTCACATCATATCATATGTGAAAGCACCATAGTCATCACATTATGATATTTCACATCATCATCAAGAACTGCATGATCTTTCCACAAGAACCTTCAATATATCAACCATGTATCATCACTAGGGAACATTCCACATCTGATAAGCATCAACCATGATAATAAACATATGTTAGTATCAATCTATCATCATAAGGTAGGAACTCATCATCATTATGTGATTAAATAAGCCATGTCTTCGAATATCCATGTCTTCAAATAGCTATGCCTTCATGCGACCTGCAATAACACCATTCTCTTGGCCAACCAACAATATGAAACTTAAGTAATCATCCATGTATCCATCATATTGTATATCCATCAAAGAGATATCAATATGTATCTAGAAAACCATGAGCTCATGATCATTTGTCAAGATTTCTCAATATCATCAACAACAATCCTCAACCATGTGAGAGCAAGAGCTATAGGAATCATGCATCATAACTGCGCCATATGAACTTTATGCATCTTTGAAGGCATGATGACAAAAACATAAAAGAAATAAGTGGCTCAACATCAAATAATGAAATTGTGTACCCAAGCTTTGTACTTCTCCTTGTCCTTATAAAGATCACCATGTAAGCAAAATATATGCATCATCAAAAAGTCATTCACAATCATCTGAATACCAACTATGTGATCCCAAGTATCATCTGAGATTTTATCATGGGCAACTCATAACCCTAAAATAGCAATATGTATCATTTATATAAGCATCATCATCATTGATTAGGTACAAAATAATTCTAAACATAATGCCAACAATGCTTTATTAGAAGGATAGCATGTTCTCCCACTGAACCTGTTTCACCTGTTCACTATCAGATCTGATCATTGCATATATCAATAAGAAGTATCAAGGCGTCATCATCAATTAGATATACATCAAGTTATCAATAAATTGTGAGGATCAAAACACTTCTAAATAACATCCACAGATTGTAGTCATCTATGACAGAAAAGATAACTGATAATTGTCTGAATCATATCACATTAGTTTTTCTAATACTGTCCCACAGCATTTTTCTCAAACTAAATATACACAACTGTGTAGCTTTGAACTCGTGTATATATGTGACTTGTCTTCATGAAACTTGCGTATGAGATTTATAACATTAAAGTTTCATACATTCAGCTTCCCCTGAGTCTGTCATGTCTATACATTGTACCATGCCACATTTTTCTAACTATGCTTCCTTCTTCTTCCATATCTTCGAGTGTGATGATGTTTTCTCCTTTTGGTATGGTGCACGAAATTTTATCCTACATTCCTTTGCTATATGTCCAAACTTGTTACATGCATAACATCTTACATGTTTCATATTTCTTCTATAGCAGTCAATGGCTTTGTGACCAAACATATTGCAAGAAAAATAATATCCCTAAAAGTACCTGGAGGCTGATGATCTTACTGTGTGATGGTCTTGAACCATTCTACTTTTGCATCTTGCTGCAATGTGCCCAAGATTATGAAATATAAGACATTCAACATTGTTCATTTGAGGAAATAACCAACTATCATTTCCATAGTTAGGAGTAAAATATCTTCTTTGAAGAATTTCTTTCCTTGGTTGTTGATGGGATTGACCTCTCATCTCCTTGTTGAGCATTTCAGATTTTGCACTAGAATTCCTTGCCTCACTTTGTGACCTAGATTCATCTTCAACGGATTCATGAAAACCAAGACTAGTTTTGATGGCAGGAGACTTTTGACTACTGAGAATATCATCCAAAATCTTAGTACTATCTTGAAATCATAAAAGCTTATCCTTTTGTCCTAATTTACCTTTTAGGATATTTACCTCAAGTTGATATTTCTCTTCCTTTTTAAGATATTGTTTCTTCATGATTTATTCAACTTTTCTTTCTTCTTCCATCTGTTGCCTTAATTCAAGAACTTTGTTTTCTTGTTCTTCAAGAGCTTGGAGTAGTTCTTCATTCTGCTTATTTTATTTTTCAGGATCTTCTTTTAGAGAGAGGATCTTAGCTTCAAGACTTTCATAGTAACTAGGTCTATCTTTGAGTTTCTTGATTGTTGTGCTCCTTTTATTTACTTCATTTCTTAATGATGTCACTTCATCTTGCAGCTTTTGACATTGATCTTCCTTTTCCTTGTTTCCTTCCTCTAGTTGAGCTTTTAGTTTGGTAGCTTCTTCTTTGAAGGCACACTCCCTTTTGCCCAATAGATCTTGTTGATATTTAATTTTGTTTGTGAGCCTTTTAATTTTTGCCTCTATTTGATATCTTTCTCTCTCACACATAAGAGAAAATTCACTTGTTTCGTTATCACTTTCATCATCTTCAAATGGACAGAGAAATGTATCACCAGAGGTTAAAAAATTCATACCTGATAGTTCTTTTATTATTCATCTTCATTCTGAGGTGATTCTGAATCTGAAGAGTTGCTTCCACATAATCCCCAATCAACTCTCCCACTGTCATAGTTCCTTTGAGATGTCTTCTTCTTCTGAGACGCTTTCTTCTTTAGCTTCTTTCCCATTTCTCTACGGATCTCCTTCAAGCGATCAAGCTTCTACCAAAGGACCTGCTTTGATACCAACTTTTGGAAATAATATTAAGAGGGGGGGATGAATCAGTATTAGTCAAGTCAATAACCTTTTTCTTATCATACTCAAATTTATATATGCTACTCCAATGAAGGTAACCCACATGTACACACAACTATGTTTAAGGAAAAAAACATATATCCAACAAACTAATGATTTATTTAATTCATCATATGTTGATCTTTAATCTATGCATCATTACTTTATTAAACATTAAACAGTAACCATGTGTAGTTAATGATAGAATGAACCATCACACATAAGCAACACATATGAACACCAAGATTTAAGATTTAAGGTGGAAACCCAATGTGGGTGAAAACCACCTGCTGATGTCGTCTTTTTATTCTTTTAATAATAATAAAATATGTTTACAACATTGCACTGGTGCAGACTCATACTAGTACACAGGATTCTACCTGCAGAAGGTTACTACCGTCTCTCGTTATCTAAATTCTACTGGAAAGGAGCTACAACCCCCTAACTCTTGTACTAGCCGATATGTTTACTAGTATGTAGGCGTCGACCTACAAAAGGCTACAACCTTCTCTCTTACTCCAGGGAAAATGTTTCATAAATTTTTAGACCGGATGCTCTTGGTACACAACAATACACATGAAGGCCTCGTTTCATTTAATTTTCATATTGGACCCATTATCAACATTGAAGCTCAAAATCAATCACCACTACACTACAAGCATCAAATACCTCTGCATTAACCAATCATTGTAACTCAATCATAAATCTCTGAATCACCCATAACTGAATCACTGAAAGCCCATCGTCACTAAAGAAAATCACAATCAATCAATTTGAACATTCAATATACTATCATCAAACTACAGTCAACAGAACACAAAGCAGAACCCATAATTCTACAACAACAGTCAAATCTGCTTGTGACTTCAAATATCATATTACATAATGTATATGCTACTTAGATGTGTTGAACTAGCGTGTATATGCGCTTTTATCAAAGCCAACCAATGTATATGTCTATAAATATTAATTCATAATTTTACAGCTATTCCAAACTTCAGTCATACCCAGATCATAACATTTACAGAACAACACATGCATTAGTATTCAAATCTAGAATAAACATGATCAAACCATATAAAGATAATTCATTTCAAGCCTTAAGATCTCAATCCATCATTAGATCTTATCTTCCATCAACCGCTAAGGTTCATCCTTGGTTCAGATCAAACAAAGCACCATAAGCTGATAACCCACATACTAGATCTCACACTTCATCAGATATTCAATACTTACACACCTGGCCTAATGATCTTCTCCTCCTTTTATAGTTTTAGGCCTTTCTCAATACCATGGACCAAAACCACTTAGGACCAATACCTTGGACCAAATACCTAGGGTCAATATCTCGGACTAGATACCTTGGACCAATACCATGGATCAAAATACCATGGACCAAATACCTTGGACCAAAAACTTAGTTTTCTAAGATATACACACTTTTCCTTCTGTGAAAGTGCGTATGTACATATACGCCACTTGTGTTTAGTGAACCTGCGTGTATACGCAGCTTGGTCAAGGTGAACCTACGTATACCTCTCTTTCTTCATTCTTT